>VXAU01002296.1:1102699-1110788 GCA_013399695.1 Formicarius rufipectus
TCCATATTAACACATTCATGTCCACAGCTTAAAATAGTTTTCGTTTTTTCTTTGGTTTGG
Organism: Formicarius rufipectus; assembly: GCA_013399695.1. Classification (NCBI taxonomy): domain Eukaryota; kingdom Metazoa; phylum Chordata; class Aves; order Passeriformes; family Formicariidae; genus Formicarius; species Formicarius rufipectus. Next base: position 1,102,760 of record VXAU01002296.1, read on the forward strand.
TTTTGTTTGTTTGTTTTTTTGTTTGTTGTTTGTTTGTTGTTTTGTTTTGGGTTTTTTTAAAGAGTCTTAACCCATCCTTTGCTTTTATCTCTGGACAGAGACTTAGTTGGAAATAATGGCATATGCCATGGCATAAGTTCCCTGCTCACTGACGGAGCAGAAATGTGTTTGTAGCTCAGGTTATGTTTACTACTCCTGGTAGTTCTGAAATATCCCCATGTGGCCCTCACTTTTTCACTTACCACCTATTTACCTGCATTTTCTCCTTCAATGACATTCTTGATGCATTAATCTCAGCACTATATCAATTAATGATGCAGGGACATCACTGTTTCTTTTTTTGTTTACTTCTTTTTAACCAAAAAAGGGGCACAAATTCTGACAGGAAAATTAATTTGTATGAAAATAGAGAGGATATACAGGGCAGTTCCTTCTGTCATCGTCCATTGTCCATAGATAACATGTTCTTGAATATGGCACAAGGCATGAATTTGACAGAAGAATGTGGAGATCAAGGCATTTTTCCAGTGTTGAAAGAAAAAAGAAAATTAGAACTTCTTTTAGTGTATTTTAAACAGCTTTGAAGTTTTAATGTGAAGTTATTGTGCATACCATTTTCCCCATGGATGCTAGCTAACTGATGGGCCCAGGGGCAGAATGGGTGGCAAGACAAGATGCATCCAAAAATGATCTTAAAAAAAATCCTAAGAGACTTCTCAGCTTCAGAAATGTTTTGAGGTTCATCTGTATCGAATGCTTTACTGCTTAAACAGTCATGTATATGGAACACAGCAAGTATGACTGTAGTATTTGTATTTCACTGGGAACGTGTTTTTGGCACATCCTTCACGTTCCGTCAAGTGACAACACACAGTTGGCACTTAGCCTTGTAAGACAACAAAGATGCAAGGAACAGCCAGTTTCATCTATCCATGTTATCAGAACTCAGTGAATAATTTGCAATGAATAATTTAGTCTTAAATGTCACTTTCGAATGTTCCCAAACTATTTGTGAAACTGTACATTTTAAAATTAGTTAAGGATTACTAGAATTAATAATTAATTATTTAGAATCAATAGACTGCAATTAGAATCAATATATTGTTGGTACCCTTCATACCAAAATTACAAATAATTAAGTTGGACATATCCTTCTTCATTGATTTCATTTGCTTTTCCCAGATGCCAGCCTGGCCAGTTTGATCTGCTTACAACCCCTGTATGGTAGCAGTGTTGGTGGTGATTTTCACAATTGATAGGAGTTAGAACAACACAGACACTGCACTAAATCACATCAAGACACAAACAGAATTGCAAACAAAACAAAACAAAACCAAACAAGATTAAATTTAGGTATAAAGATTGTTGAAAAGACCTTATCACTTTCCTCCCCAGGAGAAGTAGCAGGCATGCAGAGGCACATGAGCTGGCTGTAACTCACTTCATTAATCAAATCAATGTGAATTTCAAATTTCAAATATAATATCCAAATATACAATTTTAAATTGGTGTTGGTGAAGTTCCCAGCATTTGAATTACAAATTTGCTTTTTGCTAATCCATTCCCTAACAGAGATCAAACACTTGAAAATTCATGAAAAGCAAACATGAAAGGGTCACAAACATGGTCAAATGTTACCTGGCTGTTTAATTCAAATGGATACTCAAAGAAAATGTTTCTGATATTTGTTCAGCCCCTTCTTCCTAGTTAGCTTAAAAAATTAAAGTTAAATGGCAGACTAATACTATGTGCAAATCAAGAAAAAGAATCAAGGAGAGTTGAAGATAGCAATACAGAAGTAAATCATAAAGACATGGGTACATCTGGTGTTATATTGTATATCAGACTGATTCTTTGCATATTGACATCCATAGCTGGCATTTTAACTCTGACAAAAATAGCTGTAAAATTTAGAAACAAGTTTAAATTTTTGATATACCTATCACCACCATGATAACTAGTTCTGTTGTGTACTCACTGCCAGAAAAATATATTCATATTCAAATGTGAACTGATATATTGAGTCAGTAGTCAAAGTTTAGCAATTTGGGTACTCTTTCCTTTTGGTTTCACTGTTGCAAGTGCTATTGACACAAAGTCAAATATGCCTTTAGCAAAAAGGAAAGAAGTAATGGGATTCTTGTTTTCCAAGTTCTGCCTCATCACATTCAACACATTGTATTATTTTCCTGCCTTACAACAATCTACAAACAGAACTTTCTCATTTCAGTTTTTCACATATTTTCTTTGTGTGAATCTCACTGAAATAAACAAGCTGTCAGTAACAAAGCTGTCACTCTCGTCTGAAGTTGAGAAATGGGAATTACAAAAAGAAAAAGCTAGTAGCCACAATCAGTACTGTACAACTATATATAAACAACTATTTTCACTTCATCAAGCAAATTTTTAATCGAGGGACAATCTAAGATGCCATTCATCATTGATATTACTGCTGTTTTGGAAGACATCAATTGCTTTATGTAACAGAGAAGTTCTTATGGGGGAAAAAACTCAAAATGAGACTAATGTTTCCCAGGTAAAACCCAATTCTTCCATACAAACACGATGGACTTATGTTGTGCCATGATTGTGTTCTACGTCTAGGTATGCCATCCCTGCTTGTACAAGCTTCCCTACTTCAGACCAAGTCAGGTTTATAAGAAACTTTGCATTCAATAGCAAATTGCTCTTTGCAGGTACACAGCAATTAGTGACCACAAGATCAAACTAAATGGAGGAAAGTGTCTCTGTCTCACGCTAAATAAGTGTTCTTTCCTTGTGTCTGTGGAGACCTCAGCTTATAGCCCATCTGGGATCTCTCCACCACTTTGACAGTCTACCACTTAGTCTTGAACTTGGTGATTCTGCTTCTAGACACCAGTTATAAGGAAGACATTGTAACTATTAAGGGTTGGTATAACAGAGTTTTTGAAACAAAAAGAAAGCAGGTCTGGGGATTTTTAGCTTTATTTTTGGCTGTGAAAGTATGAAAAATTATGAAAATACATGATGGATCATTGAAGGGAACTTGCTCAAAGAATTCAAAACAATGGTTGCTAGACAACGATGGAAGATCTCTCTAGATATTCTGGGAAAAAAATGGCAAAGCAAAAAAGGATTGATTAACTTCTCCCAGTCAAGGGCTGCAACTAGTGTGGGAAGAGTCGTTTGAGTTACATGTAATAAAGAATATTTCTAGACTGTTCTCTTTCCCATTCCCTCTTTTGGTGAGTGTTTCTTCCACCATCCTTCCTCCTGATGCAGTTAAATAAAGTAAAGACTTCCGTGAGTAGAAACTTTGATTTTGTTTAGCAGCACGGTTACTTTATGAAATGGGCACTTCTTTAGAGGGAAGTATAAGAAAGCTTTGAGCCATAAGGGGATGACATAACTGGAGACAACCTTCTGTTGAGGTTGAAAGCTGAGAGTTGATGTGGAGTGAACTGAAGATTACCAGCACTCTGAAAGGTGAGCTGCAGCAGTAGTATTGTTTTATGAAACTTGTTTATTTTACCTTCTCCAGGATGGAGGATTTCATAGCCTACATTTCTCTATCACTTTCTCTCCCTTAAAGTAATTAGAGAAAGGATATGAAGGAACTGGTCTCAGAACTTTATTTTGATTTTTTTTTAAAGTTCAAAATATGCAGGTCTTATTCAGCCAAGATATTATAGATATTGTGAGACATATTCTCTGAGCCAACATGTGTCATTGATTTTATATTCCTCTTTCTACTGCCATGGAAGTGATAAATCAGAAACTGGGTAAGTTTCAGGGTAGTGAACAGGATAAGCAGGTTCTTTTCACTTCATGCTATGGTTGAATGTTGGATATAGCAGAACTGAACTAAACCTAAGTCATTTAGAGATGATTAGGTTATCTAAACTAAATCCCATCATTAAATTACATAGTGCCATAACTGTTTAAAAGCTAAGGTAGCTGTTATGGCTCAGGGTAGCTGCCTTTCATTCTCTGCTGACACTGAGCAGCAGCAGAGGACCTCCAGATCTTAGACATGGGTTATTTGTACGGAGCTACCATAATCTGGCATATTAATTATATTTTGTGGAACGAATACAGTTAATTGTGATGTACTGATTGTCTTTGTTTCATGCAAAGAAATTTAATTACATTTTGAAAACATAATTAATAATAAATAAATTATTTTATCTGCACAAAATTAATTTTGATACAGCAAAAAGAAGTCTAGTTCCATTTGGAAGCTGTTGAAGTGCTCTTAGAAAATTCATACAACCCCTAGGAATGGTAAGGGTGTGACAGGTAGGTCAGAGAGTTCCTTCACAAGGTCAAAAACTGACTCTTTAGTCAGCATCTTGCTTTATGAAAGGTACGGAAGCTAAATGCTCTGAGATTTTGAACAGCTTCTTTGATGACCTGTGGTCAAAGGGTCATGAGTTCCCAGAACCATTTCCTGGTAATCTGGATAAAATGCTAACAGTCTGGAGCATCAGGACTTCCAATGATCTTGAGATGCCATGGAGCACATTCAGTTTCATAACCAGATCTGTGGGAAGTGCAGGATGCTAAATGTTTTGTTCCTTTAATCTTATTATGCTGAAACTACCATGAAACTCACCAGTAAGGTCTCTTTATTCCATCTCATGTTCTCCAACTTTTTTGCCCAAAAGGATATTTTTTAAAAAATCCTTCTGCTGATAGAGACACGTGCATAGTGTGCTCCTGAGATCACTCAGATGTTTCACATAGCACTGTTTACCACTGCCTAATGGAGACTGTAAAAGTCCTGTCAAAACCATAATGAATATAGCACACAAACACTCAGCTGCTGATATAACTACCCCTGCAGGAATTCAATACATCAGAGGAGCAATGAAAAATATATCTTAAAATAGTAACTTTAGCCAATGATCCCACAGTCTGATATATAGCTACAAATCTAAGCATTGGAGATTGTAGCATCATGCAGAAGGTACTTGACCAATCCAGCAAGAAATACAGTAAGATTTGTTAAAATAAAAAGTGTCTAGTTTTAATTGACAATAATTTTAAACTGTATAAGTAGAAAGAGGAAACTCAATGCATTTTAAATTCAGCAGATTTAAAGCAGAAGTTGTCTACCCCACTGTCCATTTGTACAGCATTATATTGCAGCATGCTCAAGGCTGAGTTTACAACTGGGAAGTAGAACCAAAGAAAACAGTTTTGCCAATATACTACTATGTTGAAAAGTGGCGTCAAAAAATGTTTTCTTGTCATCTTCAACATATAACTTTGTATGTGCTGCCTATTATCAAATATTTCTATCTCATGTAGGCTTCTCTGCTCCTACAAGCATCTATGTATTTATTTCCGTATGCAAAATCTGCAAAAGGAACTCCATAAGCAAAGTGAAGTTTTTAAGGAAAATGTGATTTTTACAATTCTGTATTTATCACAAACAGTGACATGAGTGCCCTGAAAATAAAGATATAAATTATATAATTGACAATTATATTGTTTGCATGAGTTAAAAACATACTGTGAGAGCCTGCACCATTATTTCTCTGTGTATACCTACATATATTCTATATCAGTAACTCTATCTATACACTGGAGTAGAGAAATATTAGCTAACAATAGATGCATCTAATCAAAATGTGTGTGAATGGTACATACTATGCACTATCATTTCTTTCTGCAACTAATTTAGAATTCAAGGGAATAATATGAAGTCTTTTACTACTTAATTAAACTTTTGTAATGCCTGTTTTACTAAGATGAATAAAATGCATAAATTGTATGAGGTGACATCTAATGCACACAAAAAAGAGAAATGTAAAAAATCAGAACAGTGGGTACATTAAACTGATTCTTAATAATTGAAACCAATTTAATCATTTGAGATTATTTTATTCCAGCTGACGTAATACTGTAGCAGTTTTATTCTAATTATAACCTGTTTCATTTTACTCTGCCTTTCTAGTTAATTATTACAGTCAATTTGTAAAATGACATGGTTCCACATTTGCATAGGTCACTATTAAATAAATGAATAGCTGAAATTACTCTAGCATTGAAGTGTCAACTTTGGTAGAAGTCAAGAGGACTTCAAATGTTCTTCTAACACCCCTTAATGTGTTAATGACCACTATTAAATTGCAATTAAAAGGCCAGAGAAAAATGCATGAAACAGTTAATAGAAAAATAGCAAAGACACAATTAAAACACTTGGGTTTTTGACTGATAGGACATAAAGGAAAATGCTGAAAAAAGTATAGAATGAATCTATGCCTAACACATGACAGAACTGACAGTTTAATGATAACAAATCATAGGCTGCCTTTTTTTGGAGCATTACATGTCAGCTTGACATTAACATCAGTAGTAAACAAGACAATGTAATGATTCTACCTTGTATTTAAATTGCTACTTATTACAGTACTAAATAATAGCTTTAAATATCTTGGTGTCCAGGCTAGTGATGTACTGTGTTTGCATGAGACAGTACTGAAAGATATGTTTAAGTTTTTTTGTCATCTTAAATAAAGGATATATGTATGTCTTGGCTGTTCAGCCTACTATGTTTGTATCTGAAACCTTTCCAGAATCCATAACACTGTCATTAGGTTTGTTTGCTCATCAAGGGAATGAGCAGTGATAATCAAGTCCTAACTCAAAGCAGATCAGATTTTTAGGTATCAAGTGATGTGTGTATAACTCCTAGAAATCAGCTCAATTAATCAGAGCTATTCTGGAGCTATCATATTAAACACTGTTACTTCAAAAGCATACTTTACTGAGAGATGAATTGCATATTATGGGAATGGTACATGTGATTCCAAAAACTAAATTATATTCAATGTGAAAATCAACATTATGTCTGAAAATTTAGATACATGCCTCGGAAATTTAAAAATTATGGTTCCTGCAGGAATTAGATTTTGACCTCCATGTACATAGGTAATATTTTCTATTACTGCTGCATTTTAATCATTCATATAGTCTACATCTTTGCAATCTAGAGAAGTTGTGTTTGCCATGGGAAATATGACTTCTTGATTTTCTATTATTATTTGTGTGTTTTGTAGGCTCATCCATAAAATTAAATTAGCTTTATGGGTTAAAACCTGTTCTCAGTTGCACCATGTAAAACAAGTCTGGTTTTAGTTATTCAGTAGATTTAAGCAATTTTATTAACATAAACAAACTTATTTAGATTTTTTTATGCTAACTAGAACAGAATTGCTTCTCTCTCTAAAAGTTCATCTGTGATACTGCTTAGCCAATTGTAAATAGGCATTTACATCTTAGATCAATGGACTAAATCACCACCGGTCTTTTTTATAATTGTCTTTCTACTTATGCTAAATAAGCAAAATGATAGATCAGCATGCTACCTTTTTTGTTGTTGTTGTTTTCTGCTTGCTTCACATAGATAACTTGCATGTTTTAATACATTCTACTATAAATAAGTATGAAAACAAAACTGGCCTTGTTCCTTTTCTTAATTTTATTAGGCATGTGCTGTCTGAAAACCACAAAAATCTGGAAGAAGATTCAAAAATGATGTTGCATATTCTTATATGAGGACAAAATTATGGTTGCAGATGTCCACTTTTTAAAGAATGTTTAGGCATTTGAAAATGTATATAGGCTCTCAATGGGATTTTAAAAGGTTAGTCTATTTTGAAAATCCTGCTAGGCACTGAATGTATTTCTTTTGAAGTTCTTGTACGCATATTAGTTCATACATTGGAGAAAAAACGCACATAATCAATGAAGTAATTGTAATAGATTCAATCAAAGACATTTCACGTGTACCACAGATTTTCCTGTGCTTAAGTCTGTTTATGTCCAGAACAAGGCAAATTCTTTTTTTTTTTTTTTGTTAAAAATGAGATAGTATCTATATTGTACAGCTGCCAAAATGAATTGTCCATTATTTATAGCTTCTCTGTTTTAATATCACATTTCTTTAAAACGTTCAAGGTTCTAGTCTTGCTGAGGACAAACCTCAGTTGAAAGTGAATGAGAAAAATTTTAAAAAAAAAAAAAAAAAAGATAAGAC
>VXAU01002296.1:1110934-1123434 GCA_013399695.1 Formicarius rufipectus
AGAAAAAGCTTTGGCGTGTCCCTCCGAAGAGCAGTTGAAATCCTCTGCTGGTGAAAGTGATGGTTGCAGTCTGGCGGCAGTCACAGTCTGCTGGTCCCCTTCTGGATCTGAAGAGAGCTCCCAGGGCCAAAAATTCTCTGCTTATATTCACTTAGGCTCCGCCCAGTCCCTCCCCCAGGGCGGAGACTTAAACAATGGATGATTTACTCTGTCAGATAAACAATGGCCTATTTTTGATACCCCTGATGGGCCATTAGCAGACATGACCCCTCAGGTGGGTGTGGAGGCAGAAGAATTTCCTTATCTCACAGAAGTTCTAAAACACCCAGCCTGCAGCCTGAGGGGTGTGCTGTCCCTTAGACAATAGCTGCTGATGTGCCATTGTGAGCAGTTCATGGGAAAAAATGACATAGAGGCTTTAGAATACACACACAGTGACAAACTGAACTTGGCTACTAAAACCAGGACATTATGTTAAGGCAAATAGGGAATATGTTAAGGCAAATGGGAACTTCTTGCTAGCCTCCTCCATAGTTTTTCCCTTTGCAATGGTCCTTAGTACCTGTCAAGTAGAAAGGGGAGCTTAACGGACTCCGTGCCCTTTTTAGTTTCTCGTTGATTCAAACAAACCAGTTTACACCTGGGCCAGTGCAGACAGACAGAGAGGCACAAGTGCTGTCCTTGAGATCTCTTACATGAACCTGTTCTGCCAGAGGAGTGCTCAGCCTGTGGAGCTAAAGCACCAACACGTGCCAAGTGCCCAAACAGCACCATGTACCATGACTGGCCAGATCAGGGCAGGACAAAGAAACAAATATGTGTTAAAGCATGGAAAGAATGATAACATTCCACAAATGGAATACTAAACTAAGGTAAAGGAAGAAAGAGTGTATCATCAGGAGCTCTCTAACAGAAATACAGTAATATTTGGGAAGCATAAGAAAGCATAAACATAGTTTGTGCTTTCAGTAGGAGCTAATATGAACTAAAGCACAGAAACAGAGACACAGGAATAACTCCAGAAAAGGGAGAAGAATGGTACCAAGCCTAGGTTTTCCTTTTAAATTTTACTCCAAACCAAAGTGATGTTAGTTAATTAAAACACTATAGGTAACCCATGATATTTGTAAGCATTTTTAAACAGATGTATTTTAAACTTTAATTTGGAAGCACTACAGACCAGTGCTAGCAATGTCACAGAAGAGACTATTCAGTGATAAAAAATGCAGGCTTTATGCTTGGTGGAGAAAAATGGGGAAATATGAACAAAATTAAACATGTTTGGGTTATTTTTCAGCTTGCTTTTCATTTTCCAAAATGTTTTATAAAATCCAAACAAACCAAACCAAGAATAAACCCCACCCCACCTAGTAATTGCTTTGAAAAATATTTTGATTGACTTTCTTGGTCATATTGTAAAAGTGGAAATGGATGTGGAATGAAAGATGCATATATAAGATGTTTAATTGTAAAGTTGAGAAAAATGTAGATCTATTTAAAGCAAGAATGACAGTTGTTGAACATTGTGATGTATCATCCTGACACGAGCTGAATGAGTTAGATTAGTGACTGACACTAGCAGTGTCAGAATTTACATTGCAGCACACACAAACTCTGTGGAAATATACTATTAGCACTCAGAGTAAGCAGTGATGAGTAATGAGATAAAAATTGACAGTGTCAGTAGTTATATGTCCTCACAGTCAGGAACAATGAACAGTACTATGTGTATGTATATTAATGTGTATGTTTGTCTGTCTGAAATATATCTATAGTAACTTTAATTACACTGAATTTTGAGAAGCAACAACCCAAAATCATAGATAAGGTAAAGATAAGGATAGATAAAGAATCTCAGTAAGGTCTACTAAAACCCTATGGGCTGTAACTTACTCTCTGTGTATGTTCATCTCTGCACATGGAGTAAACATGCAATTGACATGACTACTGATTCTATTTCTCTTGACAGAAACTGGTCTAACACATACACAGCTATGCACAGGTAAAGGAAACACGCTGTTTTGATAGGAGAACTTTTTAAAGTACTGCTTTGCTTTAGAGTCAAACCAACAGATAGTTTTACAGGCACAATGGAAAGCAGATACATACCTACTGTAACACATCATAGCATAACTATCAGAATGTATCTTGAATAAGTGGTTAGTTCAGCTTGATAAAATTTGCTTCCAACCTTTATTTTATGATATGTATTGACCAAGTTACTCAAGGAATTAGGTCCAAAGTCTCCATCTCTTTGGGGTACACTAATGGCAGGAGTGAGGACTGTGCACATCTTGCTTTGCTGAAAGCCATCCAACAGCTGCACTAGTGGGTCAGCTCTCACAAAGTCAGAAGAATATAAGGCCCTGTACTAAGCAGGAAGAAGGTAGTTCTGTCATGTTAGTGAGCATGTGACATACCAGTGAGTGAGAAGTTGGTTAAAGTTTCTTTTGTGATGGACAAATGTTATTGATGGCATATGGAGGTTAAATCACCTTTTCCTCAGTTTCTCTCTGAAATAACTTTAACAGTCTCACATTAAAGTTATTTCAATTATTGCTATTATTTTTGTTATTTCAATGACAACTCTGGATAGTTACTAAAGTGTTATAAGGATGAGAACTAAAGGTTCAGTGGATAGATGATTATTATCTTTCGTACTTTCTAATGATATTTGTAATATCTTGACATGAAGTGGCTGGAATAGATTAGTGACTGTCAAAAGCAGTGTCAGAAATATTGCTAAGTTGTATCAAGAAATCATGTACTTTGCAGTCCACTACCATAAATATGGAGAGATACAAACTTGGAAAGATGTTGTACTTTTGTCTTCAACAGCCTGGATCAGAGGCCTGAGTATGTCCTTCTGGTCCAACAATGGTTCCCACAGCACCCATTAAGAGTGCCCTAGACATATGGTGGCCAGAACAGATCTTTACAGATTAATTCCTCTCTATGTATTAAAAAAGCATCTTACACAAGTTTGAGGGCACCTAAAGTTAGTAATTAAAATAGGAAAATGGTGGTGTTTCATTGATGTGGAGGCTAGGAAGGCAAAACCTGTACAAAAATGGAAGGTGTCATAAAAGATAAAAAACAATGCAGTGAAATAACAAAGAATAATTGAACTTCCCATACGGAAGGGAGAGCAACAACAATATCTCATTTATATTTCTATTGCTCCTTTTCGAGAGGAACTGAAATAACGGGCATCTGAATGTTGTATCTGCTGTGATTTTGTTTCATTTTCCTTCTTTATGTTGCTTTAGAAAACAAAGTCTCCAGAATGATTTATGTGTCAGGTTTATATTTCCAGTTTTTCTAATGGAGCAATTTTATTTTAAAGGGTAAAACATATTTTTAGGCTACCAGTGACATCATTCTCCACATTGGATCAATTATCTATGCACTGAATAAAGTTTAATTGAATTCTTTTAAATCTATGCAGCTGTTGTGCAGTGAAATAGGCAGGTGGATTATGTCATTAGTATTAATCTAAATGTGTTGTGGTCTCTGCACATTTTAGTGTGTGTGGTGTGTATTTTTGGTAATAATTCTTTAGTTGTTAAAAATAAGTGCTACAAGAAAACTTTGATGATAAGTTATGTAATATTTGGTTCTTAAACAGGATGAATTAAGGGCATTAAAATGATGAGTGATTCCACAAAACCTATTCCAACAGACAGAGTGAATGAAAGCATTAATTTTAAAACTTCTGACCTATTTTAATTTTATTTTAGGAGCGCTCTGTTTTATGCATTGATGTTACTATCAGGATTTTCGCTGGTTTTCCTTCCAATCAGCTTAGCTAACTTAAATCCTTTTGTAAGGTTTACGAGTATCAAACACTTATACCTCATCTTCCAGGAATCTGTTTTCAAAAGATATTTGTTCCTAGGACCAAATTCTGACACTGCTTACACAAGTGACTTTGGCATAAAGCTGAAAAAATGGGCCAGGACCACAACATGTATAAAGTACTATAAAGTAACTGAATTATATTTGCTTGACTATCTGAGAATGTAGACCATAATTTTCAGACCTGAGTGTGGTGGATTGGTGGGAGTTCAGCTTTGACGTGATGTGTCTCTGAGCTACCACTGAAGCCACTGGATGCTGATGTCAGGTAGTACTGAATTTGCTCAGTGAGACACTGGCCTGGTGAATATATCCAGGATTTAAAGGTCAGTTTTGTGCCTTTGCTCAAGTCCAATAAAGACAGCCCTTAGTAGGGAAGAGGAAGGTATATTTCGTGTTACTGCCAAAGAGGACCCCTTTGTGGGCACTGAGCTGACTACAACCTTGTCAGCAATGAGGGGGTAAAGACATGAAGTGCCACATGGGTAATCTGCTTCCATACTCTGAGACAGCAAAACAGGAATCCCTTGGAACCTCTGTGAACATTCACTTCTTATGGTATATTGGGATATTTCAAATTAGTTAATGCTAAAATTTTTGTGTTTCTTCTCTGAGTTCAACTTTGATTTGTAGCAGAAGCTTCCAGAGTTTAAACTGAATTCTGTTGCCTTTCTCTTTGCTTTTCCTCCCTAAGACTTGACCTAAAAAAGCAAATTTCCAAGCCCAGGGCTTGTTGTCTGCTTCTCAGTGGAAGAGAGGTAGCACATCCCAACATTAAAGAAGTTATAAATTATCATGGTATCTAAAAATAACGTGAACAAATTCCCATAAACATACATCCAAGAAAAACAGATTGGTAGACATACTCTGCACATACGATATTTAGCAACAACAATCTGAAGTTCTCAGTAGAAGAACTAAAGATGACTGAGATGTCAAAAAAAATAATTCTGTTTCAAAAGCTTTTCCCCCCTTCATTTGCTGTAGCGCTGAAATGTCAAACTTGCTTTGGACAGTCTGGGCAACTGGGGATGGGCATGCTAAATGCTGTGAGAATCTCCAGCTGCAGGTTTCTAAACAGTTGTTAACTATGATTCTGAGCTTATAGTAAAGACGCATTACAGTTAAATATTATATTCATCACTCTGAACCATCTTTTGAATCTCATTCTAATCTTAGAAATATTAAGCAACAAATGGACAACACGTGAGAAAAGTGTAAAGGTGTGCTTGAAAGGGGGCTGTGAGGAAAATACCTTCAGGAATGCCTCGTTGTCAACGAGCAACACTGCTACATTTTACTTACCTCACAACAGCTGACTGCAGAAGCTCCAGCTCTGTTGTGTGGCCTGGGGGATTAGTGAAAGAGACCACCCTGGAGGTTGTTAAATAGAAAAAGTAGTGTGTCTGCCAGCTGGGAGCCGATTGATTGCTGCTTATGTGTGTAGGGCAGTGATAAGGGGGAGGTGGAGAGGTGATGGGATTTGCTCCTGAACAGTTGGTTTTGTGAAGGACTTTCACTGCTTCAAAGCTGTTTGGGCCCTTGCAATTGTCCGGTAGTTTGTCCTTGAGAGGCTGCTAGATTTTCTTGCAGGAAAAATTTATGGATGTAGGATAGTTCTGAAGAAAATGTCATTAATAGCAATGAAAGGTTTAGAAGCTTGTTCCTGGCTGGTACTGAGCACCCTCACAACACACTGCATCTGGCTCCATGCAGGATCAAATCCCATAAAAACTATAAGACTATAAGGTCTTTTTCCTTATGTAAGAAGGACTTGCAACAGGAGCTTAGGATTTTCATTAAGTATCATAAAATGGTGCATAGCAGTATTTTATTCCAGGAAAACAAGATTCTCTGCAGATGATTTGTGGAAATCATCTCCCTTGCTGGCCCTGAGGACATTCAGCAGATAAAGCAGTGTGTTTGTAAGTCTTTCTAATCTATAGTTTTGTTTATAAAACCTAAATTAAATCTCTACATGCAAATGAAATGGCTGCAGGCAGAGGCTAGCAAGTGTGGTCTGTCTTACCCTATATGTAAACAAGAATTAAACAATTTGTGCAAGTTTATCTAAATGCGAAGCGTTTATCTGAAGTGATAAAGTGTTTTCTGAGGTTTGATTGTACTAATATTCACCTCTTTTTTCGTACTGCTGCTAAAACTGTGATCATCATTTGCCCAATCAGGGAACTAGAGACACCTAAATATTAATTTTCTCTGATGCTGAAATTTCATACATTATTTTTGCTTTGGTTTTCGCCTTTTGGTTTCTAATCTATGACAGAGCTGTGGATTTTACAAATGGCTGTTTAATTTTGTTAATAACCTTTTGAGGAAGATTTTTGTCAGAGATATTTTGAGAGTCCCATTAAAGCAGCTCTGTCAGCTATCCTTTGGCCAGGGTCTTGATGAGGTGATCAAGGACTTCTAGAACATTTCCTTTTTTAGCCAAATCTCTGACTGTTTTGCCTCTTCACAGTCTGCTAATCAAGGTCTTGCACATTGGGTACCAGGATAATTTTGGTAGAACATCAGTGGGTTTAGACAGGGGAAAGAAATGCTAGAAGAAAAGTTTTACTCTGTTGCAGTAATCTTGACATGAATCATTGCTGCTGCTTTATATTTGTGTCAACCTACTGTAAACAGGCACCCTCAGAGAAGGAAAGTGCTTTCCAAAGACAGAAATTCAGGAAAAAAATAATTTTGAATTCTTGATGTCTTTGAAATTTCCAAGAACACAAGACTTGGTCAGAACAGACTGGAGGGCAACTGTGTTAGTTGGTCTCCCTTTCATAGGACAGAGGCAAAAGTATGCCCCCTTATTTCCAGACAGACAGAATTGCTTAAACCACTTTGCAAAGAACAATTCTTACCTGAATCTCTGTGTTTAGTTGCCAAACACATTTATTCTGCAACAGCAGTTTACCTGTTACTGAATATTGGGTCCAGTGAAAAATACTGTCATCCACAGAATGACTTTGATGCTGCTAACCTTCCCCATTGTTTGTATCAAGTTCTCAAAAATGTGTTAAGATGCTGAAAATCCCTATTTCAAAAAGGATCCTACCACAATGGCCTTTGTAGTGAGACAGTCTGGCAGCAGCTTAGTTTCTCTCTTTCCATAATATGGTACTGACTGGGGGATTTTCAGACTTGTGACTTTTGCTACATCTGTTGAACAAGACATTATCCAGTGACCTCCATTAATAAGAGTGATTGATGTCTGAAACGTTTTAAACCTAGTATTGTCACTCCTTTACCTTTCGGTACCCTGCCGGCGCAGAACAGGCTTTCTCAGCTGGAGGATGAGATGAGCCATTTCTGCATCAGACTGCTTCCCAAAGCCCTTTTCTCCCTCTTGTCTCTTTAGTCCTCCCTGCCCTTTTCCCGGAGTTAAGCAGCTCCAGTTGCTGGTTCTGTGTTTATCTTTGCAGGCAAAGAGCTGTCTATTATTTTCATGCATCACTTGACCATTTGTATGTTCTTCATCCTCTTTGGATGCTGAGGTTTGCTGTATCCACACATCCAGTCTCACAGAAGTGTCTGGCATGGTTGTGAACATTTCTCATAATAGTATACGAAAAAGAATCAGTATAATTATGATACTGATTAATTTGATAATACTGTGAATAGTTCAGTAAGGGTAAGTTTCTTCTACAGTTTTTGAGAAAAAATAACATCTTACAGTGAAATCCAGTGATATATAGAAACCGTATCAGTCTTCTAGAGCTATCCAACTCTAAAATATATGGAGTTTCTATTGTTGCATAATAAAAGGTCATCTTGTGAAATACAAAGAAATGTTTGAGAATGGTAAAATAGCTATAGGTTGCCAAAATCTGCAGCTGTATGTGACATTCTGGAAAGATATCAGCAGGGAATTGAATAATCACAGTTCCTCACAGTCCACCAGCCATCTGATTTTAGTTTCTTTGTATTTGTACACATGTTTTTGTTTATTACATAATGAAAATTTGACACATGTAAACATACTAAGCTAAGTGGGATTTGAAGGTAGGTTTTAGCTGGAGAAATCCCATAAAATATCTAAACTCATTTTTTTTCTTTCAGGCCAGAGGGTTTTAGAGAGATCAACTTTCTATGTGGCAGCTGGGCTCCCTGTGGTGCTGTATTTTATTTTATGTTTTATAGCATGTAGCTTCTAGGTTTAAAAACAAAACACATTATTCACTTCCTGAACAGACCTGAAACTGAATTAAAAAACTATTTACAATACACATAAATTGTGAAGGAAGGTAGCACAGTGTGTGGGATGTATCTTATTCTCCAAAGGCCATAGCAGCACAAACACAAATACAACTTAGCACAGGTGAGATAAGGAAGGGCTTCTTTCACCTGTGTCTCACCAGGAAACACTTTTCTCTCTTCTGAGGTGTTACTGAGTGACTGGTGAATTCACTACCAGCTAGATGGTCCTTTAATTTCTGCACTCCAGCTGTGTTCATATTGCCTCTCCCTCCAATTCAGGCTCCCAGGCTGTTTATCTTGCTAATTCTCTGTTGGCTCAAAGCCTTACTTCTGGTCTTTATTCATTGCTAGCTGACACCAGCTTTACTTTTGACCATGTCTACCTCCATAGAATCATATAGAATCATAGAATATCCTGGCCTGGAAGGGACCCACAAGGACCATTCAGTCCATCTCCTGGCCATGCACAGGACAACTCCAAGAGTCACACCATGTGGCTGAGAGTATTGTCCAAATGCTTTTTGAGCTCTGGTAGGTTTGGTGCTGTGACCGCTTCCCTGGGGAGCCTGTTCCAATGCTCCACTACCCTGTGGGTGAAGAACCTTCTCCTAATATCCATTCTAAATTTCTCCTGACACAACTTCACGCCATTCCCTTGGGTTTTGTCACTGGGCACCAAAGAGGAAAAAAAACCCTTATGTACCCCTCTATTTTTTAACTTTATAGCCTAATAATCTGAATTGATTTGTCTCCATAGGGTATTATACTCAATGGAAATTACTGATTTTGGTATTTACACTAACACCATGCAAAATTACCATCTCCATGCTTTCAGATTTTTAGGGCTCTGCAGAATGCACAATTTGGCTTAAAATCCCTGGGAGGGAGAACAGACTTGAGAAAGTTTGACTGCAAATTGGAAATTTGCATGGAAATTCATATTGCATAATATCTAAGAGCAACATGGGTAAGTCTCACTTTTAACTAAATATATATCCATAACTGACACACTAATGATTTAATTGTAAGGTTTTCTAAGCAAATTCTTTTTAATAAAGAAAATTCAGTGAAATCCAGTAGGGAACTTGAACTATATTTGTTTAATTTGCTTATATACACCATCCACAGTAAAGATAAAATCAAGGAATCAGAGGACTTCCAAGGTGGAAATTCCTTTGAGGAGAGATTGTGCTGGCAACCCTCAGCACTATCAGAAACAACTTTTGGAGTTGCTTTTCAAAGGGAAATTGCTGATCAAATAGGCATTCAAAGCACACCGGATTTCTTAGTTCAGCTTCTTCCAGTGGACTTCCTTGAAGTCCTTGCTACAAAATGGTTTGTCTTCCATTCCCTTTCCTTTCATTCCCAATAGAAAGCCCAGAAGGAAAGTGCATCCCTTGAATGAACCCCTCTTCCAGGCTGACCTGTGAATTTGTGATCTGTACATCTCTCTTCCATCTTCACTGCACTGCACCTCTAAATTTGAATCCCAAACAGGTCACATAAAGTGAAACAAAGTTTGGAGATTTACTGTAATCACATGCTGACATTTTCCCACATCACTAACCTATCACATAATTTAGCAGGATTGTCAACTCCTGCTTGAAGGAGGATCAAGGCAGAAATAGCAAGGGTGTTGTAAGACACCATGGAGGCCTTCTGACAGCACAGTGTGGGAAGCTTGTGCATTATTTGCTACAGTCCCATATTTTAAAAAAGCTCCTGAGGCTGTTATTTTGATATTAGCAAAAAAAGTCATTACACTTTCAAAGACACCGAAATTCATAAATCTGAAAAGACAGTTCTGTTTTGAGCCTGAAAAAATAAAACATTTTAGGCCTAGTTCACAAAATGTTCACAGAGTCTCCAACTTTGGGACAAATAAAGTTTTCTGGCAAAAATATGTTTTTTACTATTCATAAGCACTTTTTTCTCTCTCCGTTCATAAAACCAAAGATACAGAGCACTTAAGAAGCCAGACTATTTTCCTAAAACATTATAGAGATATTTTCTCTAATCCCCTCACTTCCTGCCCTCTCTCTCTCTCTCTAACTTACACTTTCCTTCTTTCTCACTCTGTATATCTTCCTGTTACAAAACTATGCCTGTGATGTGAAACTGCTCTTCCATTGCCAAGAAATTGAGAGTAAGGTAATAGGTGTCTTTTTCATGAAAAAAATCCAGTACTGTCTCACATAGTTTGTTTCTATAGCTCTAAGTACCAAAACAAATCAGACATGGGATGAGAGAACTGAACATGAATGAATTTGATAATAGTGTGATCTGGATCTCAGGAAAAAAAAAAAAAAAAAAAGCCTTCTCAGTTTTTCTTTAGATACTGAAAATATGAAACAGAGAGCTACTTTTGATTCTGATTCTGCATTTTGCTATCATTTATTAATTTTTCAGAGAGTTTGAGAAGCTATGCTTAACACCTTCTGAGATTGGCACTCTCTTTCACTGAAAAGGTTGTAGGAAGGCAGATGTGTTGTTCACCATGATACAGAGTGTGACAAAATTGCTTAGGTAGTAATGCAATATATAACAGTATAAAAAGGCTAAAAATGTGTGTATTGCCAAAAAAACCCAGATATTTAATGATTGATAACAGAGAAAGTTGTGAAAACAGTACATAGGGAAGATCATCCTATTTGGTGTTTTTTGTAGAGAAGACAATTCATAATAGTTTGCTATAGTCTTCCCTGGTAACACTTTTTTGTGAATCCTCAGGCTGTGAGATAATTGCTCTCTTGGAAACATCATTTCGTTTTCCATTTTGAGCAGCTCACATAACCTTCTATCCAGCCTGGATATTTTTATAACCTTCCTGTGCTCAGTAACAAATTCATATACATGCTTCCCAGGTGGAACAAAAAATGGGTAAAATCTCTTTCAAACCTCTTGCTTTCCTTCTTGACTACGACGCTTGGTCTCAAGTTTTGTCTTCATTGTCCACCATCCACCAGGAACAAGCAGAAAAGTTATTTTGGGAATTGTCACATTAATCTGTTTTGAGCAGTTTGTATTCCACTGCAGATGACTGCTCAAAAGGAAAAATTCAAAACATCATCCCAGGCTCACGATCATCATCAGATGAGCAGAGCTCGAAGCAGAGTTAAACACCCAGACAGAATGCACAAGGATGTTATATTCAAAAGAGGAAATTTTAGCTGATGGTGACCCATTAGAAAGAAAATTAAAACTGTCATAAAAGGAACAGATAGGGAACAAAGAAATGAACGTAAGAACTTTTCTGTTGTGGTACCTACTATAACATACAGACTGCTTGATCCTTCTGCAGTTACACACTCCAAGAAGAATGGCTACTTAGAGCAACTAGTAGTATTGTCAGCTCAAGGGATTCACAGATGCAGGAGCTAATCTAGCCAAGTAAAATGGCTGGATTCATTTAAAAACAAATGGAAAACCCCATATAATTTTATGATCATTAATAACATTTCCTAACACTACTCTAGTCTTGTGCTTTGGAATGAAAACTGATTACTGCAAGGCCAGGGATTTAATTTTCTTCTTTTCTTGGTTGGATGTATGCATTATTATTGTTTTGTTGATTCTATAATCCTTCATTCCACTACTACAGTCAGGATACACAACTTGATGGACTTATGGTGTGATCCAATATGGAAAATCCTATATTATCATGTAATTAGAATTAATTTTTAAATTTTGTTCTCCTTTCTTACCTTCTAGTATATTAGAATTCTCTTCTTTTTTACTCTTAATCCTCTCAATCCTCTTTTTCAAACTCAACACTCCCTGAAACCTTTCTTTGCTGTTTCCTTCTTACCCCGTTTTTATTTGTCTGCTTTGTTCTCCCTTTCAGTTATCCTATTCTCACCACATAATTCTTTCACCCTTATTTCACCTCCTTTCTCTCTTCTGCTGGCCAGTGGGAAGGAGTGTGACTGGTCAGGCTAAGCACTGAAACTTTTAAAAAAGTAACCAAACACATTTCCATTCCTAATGTATTTCTCCTGGTATTTTAGTTGCTTACATTTGCAGTCACATTTTGCTGCCTTTTTGTTGTTACTGTTGTTGAGATGAATTCCAAGCAGACACTATGTGCTAGTGCTTGATGGAGCAGGAAAGTGAAGACTGTCTAAACTCTTCCTGGCTTTATCTTAGGACTCTCTTCTTGATGTCATCAGTAACCTGGAAGCAGGATATTAATTCAGGATTTTTTCTGCAAAACTCTTCCATCAGCACTGTTCCTTTCTCTCCGCTATACACCAACAATACTCAAATGACCATCACAGCACATTAAACTAGTTTCTACTTTCCGTTTATCCCTATTCCCCATTCAGCAGTTTAGGCTCTTCTTCTAGTGTGAATCACATTGGAGATAGAGGAGGGAGAAAGTATATTCTACTTTTTAATCTTCTATTTTTTCATGATTTTTGCTGTGGGAAGAG
>VXAU01002296.1:1128434-1131707 GCA_013399695.1 Formicarius rufipectus
AATGCCAGTGGAGCTTTGGATATTTTCTGAGGATTGAAAATATGTCAAGGCAGGGACAACATCCTATGTGTTTAAGTGGTCTTATAAATCTCCTTTTAGGGGATGCTCTCAGAGCAATAATGATAATGATAATAAGAGGCAAAAAAAGTCTAAGAATAGTGTAAAGTTCTCTACATGACATGAGGCTGTGTCACAGCTGTCTCACATCTGGAACTGCCTGAGAGCAGGCAGGCAAGTTCTCTGGCCCCCCTTGGAGGAGGTGATCAGGAGTGGAGACTCAAAACCAAACTACAGGCCAGGGCAAAGAGGACCAGCTAACCAGTAATGGGGACAAAGTAGTGGGGAGAGCCTATGCTGATGTACATCTAATGGCTGTGAGCCATCAGAAGGAGGCATAACCACTGTGCTGGGAAGAAGGGAGAGCAACATCTTTCTAATCTAGCTAGCATGGCCATCTCCCCTCCATATGTTTCTTCTGTGTTTAACCTTCATAAAGGCTGATCTATCTAATACACCTGAATTTCTATCCCAAAAGAATCTCCTCAACGGCCAGTAATTCTGTGAAGCCATGGCAGAGATAGCAGACATTGATTTGCCAGAGTAGAGGAGGAAAGTTCTTATTTCTTCACAATATCGCAGTGGAAGGGATTACATGTGTCTTGGTGTGTTGATGAGAAGTGTTTCAGAGATGTCAACTGTAACTTTAGTATTTTAATTTTTTGGTTTGTTATAGCTTGTTGTTCTTTGTCACTTGGTCCGCTGAACCTTAAAAAGCAGAAAATTCATGAGTGTGCACATGTCCATGAATGTGAAGTTGTTTGATATGTAAAATCATATGTTGTGTTCCAGTTGGAACATCACTTAAATTGACTTTAAAAAAAAGGTAGAACAAAAGTAATTTCTACTCCTTGGATCTTATTGTCGGCAATGTAGCAAAATTAAAGCACTAGAGCCACCTTCTGACTGCACTGAAATTGCTGCATCCTGATAATAGTGACAGCACTAATACGTTAAATGGAAGGCAACATAGTACATATATTTCAGTTCTTTGTACTGTTACCTGAATGGCATGGCACAACAAATGCTGCATTTTGCTGTAAATAGGAGAGAGTTTTTTTCTTTATTTGTGTGGAACATTGTCACATCTGTAAATGTTTCACATCTATGTTTGTGATTAGTTTCCTTCATCCACATATAAAAGGAAATATGATGGAGCACAATTGTAGAGGAAAAACCCAGTATAGTACTTATTCCAACAGAGAAGAAGTCCCAAGTTCTCAAACCAAAACACAGAAACAACAGCCAAAATAAGAGTCCATCCAATTTTCTAAATGGGAAGACAAAATACAAAAAAATCACCTTCAATCCTAAATACTTTTGCTGAAATGTAACCCCCCAACTTCTCTATGTATACAGCAATAATAAACCCTAACTGAAATAAACAAAGACAGTTCTATAAATGTATCAATAATTTGATGTTATAGAGGATTATTGACATTATCTTATTTACATGGCAGATCAAGTCTTGGTGTCTTATGTCCCCATGAAACTCCTCAGAAATCAATAACGTTGAATGGATGCCGAGAATTTAGCACTGTATATTTACTCAAATCTTAACCCTTGCTGTTTGCATCAAAGTCCTAGGAGAGAAAATATACACAAATAGACTCCTAAAGACCTTTTTTGCTTATACGTTGTATATGTAAATATTTGAACTGCTATTCTACATATATTACCTACATAAAATACAGAACTCAGCAAAAGTACTCATATGAAAGATTGTAAAGTCAACTAGCCTCAGTGTTACAGAATGTTTGTTTGAATTAAGTACTTTTGAAATTCATTGTTAAATTGTTCTGTTCAAAATAAATCAAACTTCATAGCACATATTGGTTTGAGTGCATTCAGTATTATTGTAAATGTCTAACAAATGTTGTCAGTATTATTTTAGGGAAGTCACACTTTGGAATTGAGGCAGAATTTTATTTTGCCAAATTTACAGAAATATCTGGGGGTTTTGGTTATTACCTCTTGAATTTTATTCCACTTAGGAAATTGTTTTCAAGATTGTGAATTGCTTTAATTGAGCAGAGCTACATTCTTCAGCATTTTAATGTTAGCTTTCTTGGTACTGTTAATTACAGCATAAGAGTGATGAAGGTGAGAGAGACACTTTTTCTGAATGGAAGCAAGTTGCAGCACATTAAGCACAGCATACTGTGTTATTTCAAAATGGGAAGGAAAAGATTTTTAAAAAAACTGTTAAAAGGGAAATCTTATTCCACTATTTGTTTTCTATGAATGATTTCCTATCCATTGCTAGTTTGCCTTGGGAGTGCAAAAGAAAGATCAAAACCCACAAGTTTTTAGATTGAGTGTCTGCAAAAGCTTTACCTTCATTTAATGAAAGTTTTCTTAGTACTGCCAAGTAGGTGTACTAAGAGACAGGAAAGAATATGATACTGTATCATTAATAAAAAATTGAACTGTTATGTTTGAGGAAATAAAAAGACTGAAACTTAATTAACAAACTGAGTGGAAAAAATAACATCCTCTAAAATTTTATAGAATATAAATTTATAACCATCTGGCCATAAACTGCTGATGTTGATGAGTAGCAAGTGAAGTTTGTACGCACAACCAAGCTAGGAATCTTTGGGAGTGGTGAACTTGGCATGACTTTTTGTTTATTTGCCCTGGCCTTGATCTTTTTGCAGTGTTACATGACCTACTCTGTGAAAGGAGCCCTTGTGTTACAATGTGAAATCTGGTGCAAATATTTACCATTGGGGAATGCAGGAGCATGGAACTCTGCCAGCCAGACGAACTATAAAATTCACTGCACATTTTGGAACTAGTCACTCAGATCACACTGGGCTAAAATTCCTTTTTCTAATGAGATCATGCTGTCACATATTATTGGCCTTTCGCGCCATCAAATTATGAATTCCATACTTTTCCCTAGATAAAATATTTACTTTAAAATATCTGGATAAGAGCCTGCATCCCTTAACAACCACAGCTCGTCTGATGACTGAGACATTCTAGCTTTTCAAAAGGTGATGTTCCCATTTGAAAAATGAAATATGGTGCAGGATGGTTTTCCTTATGCTTGAGACTCTCAAATGCTTTGAGTTAAAATGCACAATTCTGAACTTTGCTGTAGAAATGGAAAGCAAAAGAAAGAGGGAGAAAATGAGAGAGAAGAAAGAGGAAGAAAGAAAGAAAAATAAACAGGAAGGATAAAGATAAAAATAGGGAGGGAGGGAAGGA
>VXAU01002296.1:1134548-1176868 GCA_013399695.1 Formicarius rufipectus
TGGAAGTGGAACTGGTAGAAAGAGAGCCTAACACTAGAGCAGCAAGGTGATTTAACCTCTTGTGCCCAAGCAAATTGATTCAGAACTTCAGAATAATATCTTATGGTATCCATAATCTTGCAGATGAATTCCGTCCCATTCACATTCCTCAGAGTCACCTATTTATTCCCATGTGTTATCCTTTTTAATATTGTCAATACTTCACAATGTCATGAGCAATTTCATTAAGAGAGAGATGAAGTCTTGAATTTTCCTAAGATCAGACTTATGAGATTATGTTTTTATATTATCTCCTTTTTTCCTTAGGCAAGTACAGATGGTGGGAAAAAATATCAAGAAAAAGCAAATAGTCAGTTACTGAATGTTTAGAAGTCAACAAAGTGCTGTGAAAATGAAACCTTAAAGGTGATCATAAGATTCCTCAATACATAGTTTTGGTCATTTGTTTGGCAGTGAACCATCCAAATTGGTAAAAAGCAGGAAAGGGTCAATAGAAAAATCAAAGACAAGGTGGATCTCTGCTACAAGGGGAAGATGACAGTATTTAGTCATCATAATCTGACAAAATAAAATTGGGCACAGATATAAATCCATGTTAGGAGCAGGCTTGGGAAAAAATAAAAGAACCAAATGTCAGCACAACAATATCTGGGTATAAAGATTTCAGGAACAAACTGAGACTCAAAAGGACAAAAAAGAAGTCAGACCCAAGCAAAAAGAGTCTATAACAGCTTCTCAGTATCACATTTGGAAGTAAAAATTCCTATTCTGTTTCAAGATATGTTTTGAGAAGTTAATGAAACACAACCATCCGATATGTTTGTTCTTGTATGGTTTTTCTTCAGATCCTGTATCTGTGTGCCTATAAGGCTTTGAGGGGGTAGCCCGGTCTAAGTGCCCTGAACAAACTGAAAGACATCTGACTTCTTTCTCATTTCCTGCACTGGACTGGTAGGTTTATTTAGGTCTCAGTAAAATGTATTTCCTTCCCTGCACTGCCTCATTTATACCCATACCTTTTTATCTTCACATTTATAATGGTAGCTTTTCTGCTGGGCATTCTAAGCACTCAAGCTGATTATTGTTTGCTTTAGAAATTCACTGTGAGCTCCCACTGCCCAGAGCCCCTGGAGAGCTTGAGTTTTACAGATAAATTGGTGCTACCCATTACGAAACAAAATCCCATTGCATGTTTACCTGTCTGGCAGCTGTGGAACACATCCTACCACTAGCAAGTATCTCTGAGTTCCAAAGAACCCTTTGATACTATGCCAATAAAAAGCCATTACTGCTTCATCCTTACTTACCTATTCTGATCAGCAAATATGTGGATGTAGGCAGACTGCCCAGGGTCTGGCCATTTCTTATCCACTTGAGAGAAAACAGTCAGGGCTTCATTTGCTCCTCTACACCTGAGCCTTTAGGTTCATAGAGTCTATTCAGTTCAAGATATAAGCTATTCCAAGCTGTAAGAACAAGCATTGTTCTTTTTATAAGTGTGTAAGATGATCACCAGTAACAGTGTTTGATGAATTTTGTGTGGAGAGACTGGTTGATTAAGCATTTTAAAACCTGTCTGTTCCTATACAACACTCTACAATGTTATACTTCACAGTGTTTGTTTTCATAAGTCTTCACAGAGGCCAAAGCTGCAATATACTTATGAAGAATATTCAATAAAAGAGAATTTGAGTATCCTTGAGAGCTAAGTTCTGCCTCACAGATGTGACCTGTGTTGTGGAACTGTGTTGCATCACACTCCAGGGTTAAATTAAAGCTGACCTTCTACCTCACTGTTGTCGATTAAGGTGATTCTGTCATAGAGATTTTATTGTATGTCTAATGATGTTTCATATTTTTCTTAATCCCTGGCTCCTGAAGTCATACAATTCACTGGGGCTTTGTGTTTTCATTAAAGGAAGAAATTTTCTGGTCCTTATAGGGAAAAACACAATATGAAGACTACAAGCCTGAGAATACACTCACAGATGGATGAGTCAAATGTAGCCTCCCTTTTTTTTTTTAAAATTTGTTATTTACATCCACTAAATTGTAAGCCTAGTTTATGAATCTGCATCTCTGATTGATGATTTTTGAACTTCTATAATGTTTTATGATTGTGTTAATATATAATAATTCCCAGTATGGCAAATTTTTCTGTATTTTAATGTGACTATTGCATCTATGATACGCAAAAGCCTGGGGGGGAGGGGGGCGCAATTTTGGATATACG
The DNA here is from genome assembly GCA_013399695.1 of Formicarius rufipectus. Lineage (NCBI taxonomy): Eukaryota > Metazoa > Chordata > Aves > Passeriformes > Formicariidae > Formicarius > Formicarius rufipectus. Next base: position 1,136,782 of record VXAU01002296.1, read on the forward strand.
GATACATAAAATATAAGACCAGAGAACATACACACAAAGATAGGAAGAGTCTCAAAAAAAAAAAAAAAGGACTCTTTTCCAGTAGCACTGATCATGATATGAGCTTCCAATATCATGATCACAGAACAGCTAGTTACAGAGTACATGTCTTCAGAAATACACTGTTGAGTGAGGGAATTAAAAGAAAAATCTCCTAAGACTGAAAACTAATGTTTTCACTTATCTACCTTTGTAGAAGAATATCACCTGGAAAAGAAAAATCGGTTGAGAGGTGGCTTCCAAAAAGCATCTTGGACCACTTTGATGTGTCTAAGTTATATTTTTACAAATGAACAAATAAAGAAAAAATACAGTGACACCATTAAAAACCCTATGCTTATGACTACAGAAATTCCATGATATTCCCCATGGAAAATTTGACTCACTTAAGGGGAACACCAGAAAGATCAAGGACTATGGCTACATCATGGTCACTGCAACCAGTCGTCAACTCCATTAGCTTTGGCTACTGACAGTATTTTCAGCCTGTTGCATATCAGTTGTGCACTCCAGTCATACCTTACACTTATGAAATCTCCTTCCCACCAAGGTTCTTTAATCCTATTGCACTTGTGCTCTTACTGCTTTCTTCCCCTTCTAGGTCATGTTACCTATGCATCGCAGCTTTGTGTTGCATCTAACTTTTCCTTCTTTGGTGAGGAACATGTTTCTCAGGCACTCCAGATAATTTTTCCTCATATTTGCCTGCTGTGACAAGGATATTTCACTCATAAAGTACACAGTAGCTGTCAGTTGTATCCAGCACTCTATTCCTCTGTGGAGCATATGTCACCCATGATAGCTAAGCCAGCTGTCACTCAGGCACAGCACTTCCAACCATATATCTAGGGCATGTCACTCACATACTTCAGCAGTCCCTTACACTAGATGTCCTTTAAATCTAGAGCACCTTTCCTCTATCTACATGTATGTGTTCATTACAGCTGTCCCTTTTCCCTATTGCTTTCCTCTCCTGTTTAGTAAATGTCACTCAATAGTTTGCTCCGTCTGTCTTCTTCACTAAGTAATCCTTTTTCTGTCTATATACTGCCTCTCTTAAAAACTCTATTTTACTTGTATGTTATGGCTGCCTGTTGTACCTACCACTTTGTGGTGGATTTTCATGTAATGATTTAGAGGTCTTATTAAGTCTCTAAGCATGTCGTTTAGTACTTACTTATCACTAGCTCTTAAAATTCCTTCAATTTATCAAGTGTCTGTGACAGACTAAGTTTTCTCCAGTGAAGTCCTCTAGGTATCCAAGTTTTGATTGGTGTATATGAGCCAAATGTCTCTTGCCTAGTCAGTGCTGACTTTTCTTGAAGCTCCAATTCATGTTTAGGTTCACAAAAGATCCACAACATAATGTGTTTCTCCACCTTTTTTTGCTTGACAAATCCATCACAATATTCACTTTCAAAGCATGTCTATCCAACAAAAGGCAGAGATTCTCCTTGCCCTTCAATAAGAGACTAAAAATATAGATCCAAATTAGGCATAAATTTAAATTCTTCTTACTCCTTTACCTTCTTCAAGATGTGGTTTAACATGAGATCTTTCCTGCAGAGGAAGAGTACCCTGACCAAGGGATGATACTCATTTCTTAATTATTCTCTCTTATTTAATCCCTCATCTTGCTATTTTTAATATACCAAAAGCTACATAAGATAGGGTGAGATGTGATAAAATAAGCCTTGTGGTTATATCTTTCATGAAAAATGTGAGCTCAGATGAAACAAGATTTTGAGAACAGGTCTCTTGGTCACATCCCCTCACCAACTAGGTTTACTTGACTGGGTCCTTTCATTTTGTCAATGTTCTTTTAACTCTTTCTGAAAAAGAAATTACACCACAGACATCTCATATAAAGGGAAAATTCTTTCAGCTTCACTGTTCTTCTCACTGTTTCCTATCATCTAATTTCTGGTTCAGGTTTATTTCCATTGACATATGGTGTAATGTGGGTTAGGGAATGAGAGGAAACTGCCTGGGAGTTTGCTTTAAAATTAGAAGTCATAGTGTTAAGCCCTTCTTGAGAATTTAACTCCTTATCTGTGGTGCAAAATGCATAGGAACAGGAAGGCAGAAGATAGAAAACGATGGTTTGGTACACCACAATTTCAAGTAACTTCAGCTTGCTTCTTGCTGATGGCCCACTGAATCTTTATCTGTGTGTTTCTCTCTCCACAACCCATCTTTTGAGCTGTGACTGTGGTTCAGGTCTTCTCTTCACCAAACTGAAACTTCTTTTAGGCACTTACATCATATTTTGATCTTCAAGACCTTGTTCCTGAAGCCTTGTTACCTCTAATTTTTTAAAATTTTTTAAAAAACCTGTCCTGACCTCTTTTCTTCAACTTTTCCTAACTTCTTTAAATGTTCTTTTAAAAACCTCCAGAACGTTCTTTATTGAAGTACTGGACAGAACTTTCAGGGTGTTGACTAGATGCTTCAGACATCTCTGTGGGAGTATGCCACAAACTGCCTTATGCTGCCCTCAGCTGGGTTCAGCTGCCCTGAAAGAAGTGTTAGCACTCCAACATGTGGCAAAAATTCAGCAAATCACAGGAACACATGTCACCTCTGCTAAAACATATTTAAAAAATATCATATGTTGCTGTAGGGAAGAAGAAATGAAGGAGGTGCATTGAAGGAGACATTGCTGGAGACGTAGTTCAAGATGCACTCTTGAAAGGAGGAGCTCTGTGTCAGAGGAGGACACCTCCGAGGGACAGGGGCTCACAGGAAACTCCTGCCTGAGAAACCCATGAGGTGTTGTAGCCTGGGGCAGACCACTCTGGAGTTTCAGGAAGTTTCTGTGAAAACAACCATTGCACAATGTCCCCAGAGACATCTTCCCCTCAACACCAAAGGAACCGGGATAGACTAAATGTGACACAGAGAAAACAAGGGGAACGGAGGCTGGGAAGGGAGAAGCAGGGGTGTTTGACTGAAGCTGAGCCAGTTGAAAGGAAAGGGAAGGTGTTTACTTACTATACAATTTAAGTAATGTTTATTCAATCGAATAACATGAAGTTTGTGTTTCTTGTCAATAAATTAAATTTAATTAATTAAAATGCCCTGAGTTAAGATTGTTTTGCTTGTGACAAAGCATAATGACATATTTCTGTGGTTAAAGATAAGTACACAGTAAAAGGGGAGAATTAAAGTCAATCTTTCCCCCCTTTTTATGAGGGAGTATTTTCAGAGTCAGAGAACATTTTATGCTTAAAAACAATTGTTAAAAAACTCACATGCCCTGTTAGACACTACTAAACCTGTATCAGTGAGAAAGGATCTTGTGAAATGCTCTGATAAATGTAGATGTCTATGTTCTTGCTGAAATGAAATATTCCCTTGATTGTTTTATGAACTTGAACCTTTCTCAGTGGAACCCAAAGGAAGGCTGTGGTGTTTCATGTTCCTGAAATTGTTTTTGAGGATTTGAATTTAGATTACTAGTTCTCAGGTCTGATTTTTTCCAAGATCAAATGTCCTGCCATACAGAAACCAATGCCTTTACTTTGTCATCTGAAGCAGTGAAAAAGCTTTACATTTGCTTACTGCTTGTAGGTAAATGTGTCCCTTCATGAATAAAATCTACGAAATCTTCATTTATAACAGCACAAAAACTTATCTTATAAAAATTAATGATTTTCCAGTGAAAGCACTTTCTGTGTTATCAGGTTCAAAAAATTCCTCAGTGAAACACCTAAGAACAGGGTTGTGTCATACTCTTAACATCCTCCTAAATGGATAACATCAGAATTATTTCATTGAATGTGTTTATAGCAAATAATTTCTTCTACACCTGGGGAGGGCTCTCAGAGGTGTTGACAACACTACTGAAGCTGATTGCCTTAAAAGCAAATACACATGGTTTTAGTTTATGCCTGCCTGTAACTTACTAAACGTATTTAAGGGCTAGGTCTTGCAGCCTGCTGTGTGAATACAATTGTATCCATGTGTGGACCATGGCAAAGCAGAGAAGACTGATGATCTTCCTTACATGGACTTTTCCCAAATATGCACTAAGCAATTAGAGATGAAAAACCATTGGCCCCATGTTTGTCTTTTCCTCACACTGAAGATCATTGAGCTGTCTGTTGTTGATCTGCAGAGAATATGATAATTGACTGGCCATTCCTCATGGGGAGAAACATATATGTCTCACAGTGGTTTTTGTAGTATTCCTTCATGGATTCCATTTGTCACCACCAAAGATGACTACCTTCCAGGAGCATGCTTCTTGTTGACTGAAGGCAGCAGTGAGCTCTCCTTGCCTCAGGAGCTGCTAAGATAGTCCTCGTCAAAAAGTCAAAAGGTTTGATCATTTTCCCAAAGTTTCCATCTTGCTTCAGCAGAAGGTTTCTTCTAAGGAGATAGCCTTTTCTAGGCTGTAATGCCTCCCTACCTGCAACGTCTATCAAATTAATCACTTAGCCACATGCCAACTTTTGTGATGAGCTTGAACCTGTTGAGGAGGGTTGTTTCCTCCTCTGTACTCCTGTCCTGACTGGGTCTAAATAATTCTAAGAATAAAAGCAGTCATGAGCTCTGTTAATACTAGTAAAAATATGCAGATTCTGATTGTAGGGCTAGTACTTGACCCTGCAAGTTGTAGTTCACTGACTTGAACATCTTTGATGATCATCTCTCTCAATGTGTCCTGAAGTAATTTCTCTGCTTACTAACTACTATTGTACAAAACTAAGATGCACCTGGACACTTAAAAAAGGTGCACCTGAATATTTTAAGGAACTATCCAGAGGACTTTTTGAACTTTTGCAGATAATGTTAATCAAGCTAGGGATTCAGAGACTAAAAATAACCCTATACAGCAGGAAGAAAGAACTGGGAAAAATCTGGCCAATTAATTTTTCATAGATTCTAGGCATAATATTAAGGCATACAAGGGAATCAATATGCGAATATTTAGGGAGACTCCAATTAATAATTAAAAGTAAGCTTATTAAAAATAGTCAATGGTTTTAAAAAATCTAATCATTTTCTGTGTTGTAATTACTGACCCAGATCTCACCATTTATCCATGCAGATGGAGTCTCAGGTCCATACGGAATGGTGCTGGAGACCAAGGGACTCTGTATGAACAAAGGGTTCAGTCAACGTGGAGCAAACTGTAGGAATGAAGCCTGAGTAGATAGGATAGAGTACCATGGATAATGGACTAAAATAAGACATAATATGAAGTGCTACCTAATACAGATTTACTGACTTGGAGATAAATACTCATTAAAAGTGATAGATTTCAAATAGGTTGACAAAAGGGAGAAGAAAGTAATTACTAGGGTAAGGCTTCTCAGGGGAGAGCATTATCTAGGAGTGCCAGGCAGCATCACTGTGGTCACCACTGGAATCCATCTTATTTCTAATGACAACTTTGTTATCTCAGCCATGGAAAGTACAGATGATTCACTAATTATGCTTGGGCACCAGAGGCAAAATTTTAAGGAGATTAAAGAGAATAGTCATGTCCATTATGCAGATATAACAGATATTTTCAAAGTTAAAGGTGACATGCCAACAAATCCTTCACCCTTGCTTCCCTACTGTTGCAGTACCAAAATATTTATAAACTACCAACAGGATTTTCAAAGTATTGACACTCTGTTTCTGTGTTCAGACAAAGTATTGATACTGGCTAACAATTTGCTTGAACCTCTGTTTTAGTTTGAAATCCAGAAAGACCATGAGGGGGATTTTTAAAATAGAGGAAACAATGTCCTTTTGAAACAAATGCTGAGAATGTGCGTATGCTCTGACCCTGCTTACAACCTGGTATCTGTCAAATACCCAAGGAGATGGCTAGGTACTGGAATACAGATATATTGGACAGTAAAAGAGCACCTATCCAATAGTAAGTTATTGGCTCTTGAAAGTAAAAGACAAGTATGCCAGAAGTATCAGGTTTCTGAAGCACATAGATTAGGAAAAAAAAAAAACAAAAAAAAAAACAACACATAAGCACCTGAAGTTCAATTTTTGAAGAATTTAGGCATTTACACCCAAAGTGAGAACTATTAAAAATTGTTACTTCTGAAAATTATTATAATTCTAGGTGCTAGTCAGAAAATTCCTGTTTATAGTTTAAATATTATTATTTTACATGTGCAGAACTGGGACCAACTTCGGTGAACTAAACATAATGGTCCATAAAGCTGATCTAAAATTCAAATCTAACAAATTAGAGTCCAACAAACTCCTTGTTATCTGAATTCACAGAAACGCTTGAAAATGTTTGAGCATAACAAAATGCACAGTGACCATAGGCATTTACCGTGAAAACTATGGACAGTGGAGGGGAGGTGAGAACAGAAAAGCACAAGAAAGATTATATGTAAGTCTAATGGCTGTACTACCATCTGCTCTCACAAGATATTACTCAGTTTACTCTTCAGTGGAAAACTCTGCTTTGGGAAGCAGGAGAAATTAAGGCTCTAGTGGGCCATCTCACATAAACTCTGTGGTCAGTGCCTAAACTGAGAAGATGAGTCACACTCCAGACACAACCATGTTTCCTATTAGCTGGCTTAGATTTGCTGGTTTTTGATCCTTGCCTTCTTCTAGTCCTGTGGTTGTGGATACTATTTGTGCCTAACTTTGAATTCAGGTACAAAATGTGGAGCTGGAAAATCACTTCATAGAGGATAGCTATGGGATGGGTGCACAATGCCAAGCGCAAGGGAAAAAGCACGTGATAGAACGTGACCAGGCCCCAGCTGACACAGACAGTTCTCACTAAAGTTTAAAACACTTTAAATTACTTTGTGAATTGAGCTGGTTAAACTCATAGGTGAAAAATTATTAACACTTACTTAAGTAAAGATAATTTGTTATTTTTAAGAATGGGGTTTTGTTTGATAGTTTTGTACATGTTTTAAAATCCCCTTGTTCAACTGGCATAGGCACTGTTTAACCTGAAGCCCTCAAAGTGTCAGCTGTGAAGACACAAAGTATACCTATACAGAGGGTATGAACCACAGGAGGACTTGAGTTTGTAAGACTCCATAATTTCATGTCTGAGTGCTGTCCAGCTGTATGAAGATCCAGATCAACAAAGTTCCACATATCCTATAGCTACATGTGAAGGAAGACACTTCTAAATGTAAACAAACCAGTAGGATGCTGAAAGAACAGATAGAATGATCCTATGGGATTTATTCCATAAAGTTTTCACATCTGGAAAGTATCCAAAGACCTTTGCAGATTTACTTCTGGGCATCTTTCGTTTTTACACTCAGAGTTAAATCCTCACAGGAGACTGTGTCACATTGGAGTTCTTAGTCTCCTTTAAGTACTCTATTACACGTAGCGAAACACTGGGTTCCAAGTTAAGGATCCAGAGCTTTAATGGAGACCAGTGCTGAAAACACAGTAGTCAGTATGCTGAGTAGAAAGATCTTCTGTTTAAAAATTTAGTGGGAAATGCACTATCAGGATGTAAGTTCTTCTAAGCATATCCAGCAGCCAGTTGCTGAATGTAGGGATAAATTTACAAGTGATAACCTCAGCTGCTTGAGCCTGAAGTGCTAAACCTTAGCTAGCAATCTGAGAATTCATCTTGGAGTTAGGTACCTGCAGTAGCAGTTAGTGTCGGTGTCTTTTTGTGTATCTAGCTCTGAGTCCCTGAGACTGTTGGCTTAAGCCAAAACTCATATTTTGAGTTACTTTCATTAGTTGGTCTAGCTTCAAACATGAAAATTTTTATCAATCCTATTTGCCATGGAATTCAGAGGGTTTGGCTGTTTAACTCACTTATGTAATTTCCATCATGCAAAAAATGTCTTCAAGAGCAAAGCAGGAGGGACTATATCTACTTACAATCAGGGTTTAAATTATATCTAACACACCAAAAGGTGGAAACTAAAGGCAGAGCTGAGCAAAAGTCAGGTTTAAAGTAGCCTCACTGTCCGGCTTTACTAAGCAAATACTGCTTCTATTTCTTGTACTGCTTAGTATAGAGCAATGACCGGGACATGAACTGGGGAGCTGGAACAGATATGATACCAATCAGGAGTGAATGGTTGAAGTCTGTTCCAAATGTCAGTACTGCACAGAAAATGTGGGACCAACATATCTGAAGTAAAGTTTCATTTGAGGGGACAGTGAATGTAGACATCAATCAAAGGAAGGAGACTACAAAAAAAGATGACAGCTATCTGAAAAGTAGCAAATCTGAGAAAGAACAAGGGTGACAAACACACATAATGAGCATCACAAGAACCACTATAATAGCTTGCTTGCCAATAGATTTTCGTCTTGTGGTTGATTGAAAATTCTTAACTGAATTGTACTAAGATTACAGCATATACTCATGCCTTGTTACATCATAGAGAATCTACAGGTAACAGCTTCTGTTAAGAAAATTAGGCATTGGAAAAACTTTATTTATGGGTTTTGCCTTATCAAATACTAGGGAATCTGTTTGAGAGACAAATCATCAATGCAAATTAGATTCTTCAGTGTCTAATAAAACTGTGCTATCTTACTGTAAATTGCCCTTCCCTGTGAAGATAGTATCTCCCTTCATCTTTTCTACTAAATCACTTGTTTTCATCAATAATATAGAAATTACACACTTTTCATGATTCTACTCCTTTCTCAAATATGTCTGAAACTAAAATTACCAGTAGATTAGGGAATTACTGGAGAGGAGCAGACAGACAAAGGAGTGCAGACATGTGGAACCTGATGGAATAATATTAATTTCTCAGAAATACAGGTTAAAAAAGAAAAAACCTAGAATCAAATTACCATAATCTATGGACAGATTTACCTGTTTGTAACTTTCTTGAAATCACTTAAGGATTGAAAGAAGTATTATATAAATACTAAGTTTTTCCTCTCTCTGTGGTCTTTCAGATAAAGATTAGCCTGAGAGATGGAAAGTTAGCTGTACAGAGATTCAAAATTACTTTTTTTTTTCTTTTTTTTTAAGAAAAAGGGTTAAAAGATATATTGGACTTGCATTGCAAGGTTTTGGTAGTGGGGAGGGGCGGCTATAAGGATGGCCATGTGAGAAGCTTCTAGAAGCTTCCCCCATGTCTGATGGAGCCAACGTCAGCTGACTCCAAGATAGACTCCCTACTGGCCAAGGCTGACCCATCAGTGACAGTGGTAGTGCCTCTGGGATAACCTACTTAAGAAAAGTGAGGGAAAAATCCAGCACTGCAACAGCAGTGAAGAGAGGAGTGAAACTGTATGAGAGAAACGACTTTGCAGACCACAAGATCAGTGAAGGAGGCTCCAGGCAGCCCGTGGTGCAGACTGGTGAGGCAGGCTGTCCCCCTGCAGTCTATGGCAGTCCGTGGTGGAGCAGAGATCCACCTGCAGCCTTTGGCATATCCCATGCCAGAGCAGGAACCCAAAGAAGGCTGTGACCCCATAGAAAGCCCATACTAGAGCAGGCTCCTGGCAAGACCTGTGGTCCAATTGGAGAACTCACACTGGAGCAGTCTGTTCCTGAAGGTCAGCACCCTGTGGAAGGGAGCTGTGCTGGATCAGTTCTTGGAAAACTACAGCCTGTGGGAAGGACTCATGTTGAAGCTCATGGAGGACTGTCTCCCACAGGAGGAACCCCAGGGGAAGAGTATGAAGAGTCTTTCCCATAAGGAGGAAGAAGTGGCAGAGACAACATGTGATGAGCAGACTGCCACTCCTATTCCCGGTCCCCGTGGCTGTGGGGTGATAAAAAGGCAGAGAAAATTTGGAACAAAGTTGAGCCCAGGAAGGAGACAGGCATAGGGATAAGGTGTTTTAAGATTTCCCTTTATATCCTATTATCCTTCTCTGGTTTGATTGGTAATAAATTCAACTAATTTCCTCAAGCTGAGTCTGTTTTATCCAGGATAGTAATCAGTGAGTGATATCTTCCTATCTTTATTCCAACTCCCATACCTTTTGTTGTGTTTTCTCTTTCCTGTCCAGTTGAGCAACAGAGTGATAGAGGGGCTTTGGTGGGCACTTGGCATCTAGCCAGGGCCAACCCACCGCAAGAGTAAGTTTCAGAGAAGCTTTTATGTAAAAGCAATCAAATCTATATGTGAAATGCAAACAAATATTGCAAACAATGGCAACAAGAACATTGAGAACACTACACTGGACAAAAATATGTAAGCGAAGAGATGAGGCATCTACTTTTATGTACTTTATAATAGGAAAGATTAATGTAGAACATGACATCAGTCTATAAAGACCCTCAAAGAAAAAGCATAAAGAAGGGATGTAAGTAGTCACAACTTAAATAGAGAGAATAAAGAAAAATGATCCAAAAATCAGGCCGAATATGTTTAAAAGTAAAAGCCTGTAATGATCTGTAAAAGAAAAGTTGGGTTGTATTTGAGGTTCTGTGAATAGAAATATTATCTTAGTAACTAGAAAAACAAAATAAATTCATATATGAAATGACCCTGTGAAATAAAAGCAAGGAGATAGACACTACTGAGAAGTCAATGAGACTTGGTTTCTAGCCCTGACCTTAAAAATCAGTGTCAAACTGTAGAGTCTGTCCAGTAGGGCTAAGTATTACACAGACATCACTCTTTTTCAACAGAAATTCATTATATTTGGAAGTAAAAATGTATTCACTTTCATGGCACGGGCAGGGTAAATTCCTTCCAGTTTCAGAAGGAGAATCTGCCTAGAAGAATGTTATTGCTGTAATTAGTTAGCTAAAATATAGTAGGCAATCTGGTTTCTGGAATTAGTTCCTTCAGCTATCATAGGAAAACTAACAAATAAACTGTTTATTTTTAAACTAGTTTTTTTGAAACTTTTTTTAAACTAGTTTTTTTTAAACTAAAAAAAAAAAAGAGCAAATTTTTTTGTTTATACATACAATTCAGTCAGTAGCATTTTTCATGTCAGAGATTATTAGGAGAGTCAGGTCAGGGTCAATAAGGCATTCGTGGCAGATCTCAGTGTTCTGGTGGAGAAGACTCAAATGCACATACTCCAAACTAATGAGGCAAGGATAAACTGTATCTTACAAACCATAGTTTCATCCAACTTCAGATATAAAAATCCAGATGTACTCCTGGAGCATATACAGTGATTTATTTTCATTTGAATGTAACACAATTCAGGTTCTTCAAACTCACTCCATGATGCCAGCCAATGTGTGCTGTGTTGGAATAACTGTGAGATTGTATTCAAAAAAGCAGTACCATTTTGGACTAAAAGACTTGTATAGCCACAGCCTTTGATATCTCTGTTACATATCAAACTTTCAGGCATGTCAGCACTGAAATATGTCATACTGAATAAGGCAGACCAACACTTAGGGGGAGATAGGAGCTTTGCAGATGTGCAGGACAGAGTGGCTCTGGGCATGCCCACTGGAGAAACACTGGAATTTAAGGAGCTTCAAAACCCCAGTGGATTTACCTACTCAATTTAGATATCTGGAAATTACTGAGAAACGGGTTTTTAGCTTTTGTTTTGATTTGGTTTATAAGATGCAGATTTGAATATTTTTATTTCTTTCATTGTCACTGCAGGTGTTCAATATAATCTCTGCATCTGATGTTTACCCCCACAATTAATTTTATTCACATATCTCAGACTGGTTTTTACAGGGTTTTTTTGTTATTTTATGATCTAAGATCCACTGGTACTTAGGCACTCTCATAAAACCTTTATGGTTTTCCTAAAACTGACTTGAAATCTGTATTTTAAGTAATGTTTCTTTTCCAAAAATATTTCTGCCACATCCCTGAAAAAGCACACTGCATAATACTCATCCATGCAAATGCACATAAGCACAGTGATTTTCATGTATAGTCTTATTTGTTGCTAAGCCTTTGGCAAGTCTGTCTCCTGCCAACTAATTAATAAGAACAATATAGCAGTGTCACTCCCTCAAGCTTGTTGTTGACAGTAGAAACAATAAAAAAGATCTAATCATGGCAGTCTGTATCCCATGACTTGGAAAGACTACAGTAGAATTGATTCGACTATGTAGTTCAGTGAATTCAGCAGTTGAAGTAGAAGGATTTCTATCTTTGGATGAATATTTATCAGTATATATAGTTTTAAGTTCTTGAAGGTGTAGAACTAAACTATTAAGAGATAAGAATCAATTCTTGAATTAGGTACATTCTGCATGAGTGGTCATGGTCGCAAATGTTGCACAAGCGTTATCCCTATGGTACAACACACCTACCCCAGTGACTGTCAGTCCTCCCTTTAGGGTCAAATCATTATATCACATTCTCTCAATCTTCAAAATCTCTTGTATCTCCACTGCATACTGAAAGTTGTTTGGATAGAATAAAACAAAGAGATTTTATTGAGAATAAACAAGCAGTTATTTTATGGCAACAGGAGGCTTCTGTAATTATAGATTAAAAAAGGTCTCTATTTTAACATAAGAGGTATCCGAGGCCTTTTTCGCTAAGAAACCTGGGGAAATAAAAAGCACTATCGTTCTTCTTGGGAAAATTCTGTTATGTTTTTGAACATTTATTTCAGCATAGAAATCCCTCAGAATAAGCAGTGGTCCTGTGTTTGAAGAAGAGAAAAAATGTCATCTGGCTTTCATTTGCAGTTACGCTGCTTACTTGCTTTGGCACCTTGAACAAGGCATTTAACATCACTATGTTAAATGCCTCAGCTGGAAATGATAATTTGATTACAGTTGTGTTCAAAAGCTCTGGTCAGGATGAGGCCCAAACATGCCAACTACTGTACAAACAAGGTCTGGCAGTGTCCCTGCCTTGAAGAACCTCATTTGTAACTAGGTGCAGAGAGCAGATCTGACACAAAAAGAAAGAAGGGAATAGACAAGAGGAAGGTAATGAAAATAAGATAATGAGGTTACTTAGGGAGCCATTATAGAACTTGAATCTTCCAAAGCATTAATAAATTGATTAATTAATTAAAATTAGCTCTCCCTAACTGCACCACAACCTCTCAAGCACAGATTTTGTGTAGATGCTATTACAGAAGAAAATACTGAAAAAGTACCTAAAGGAGAGTAGAGGTCAAGGCTTTGGGGGTTAAGTCTGACATGTTAATCTATACATCAGACTAATACAGAAAGAAGTACAGAGCTGATAAATTGAAATTCAATTGATATCCCGAGGGAGATGAAGGAATATACAGGTAATTACATAGAAAGGGATAACAGTTTTGAATAATGCTTTAAATTTGTTTAAAAAAAAAAAAAAAAAAAAAAAAAAGCTTGTTACCTAAGCACAATTGTAATGTTATTGAAAAAGTCATAATTGAACAGATGTCAGATTGAACTTTTATATTTCACTTGTTGAATTCTATGATCTTCCCTTCCTAAGAAAGCTCATAACAAGTGAGTATGTTGAAAAAATAAGCCGCAGGTCACCAACTATTTGTGCTTTTCTTCTTTTCACATATCATTGCCATCTTTTTTCCTTACAAATGAACTGAAAACCAAGCACTTGGCTGTCAGCAAGAATTTCAGAGTTTCTCTCTCTCTTCCACCTTCAATTTGAACACCTTGTTCTGTTATGGCTTAGCTCATAAGCAACAAAAGTAATTGTGTTGTCCTCCTGTTCTTGTTGCCTATTTCAATTGTTATTGTCTTCCTCTGAATCAGTCTGACTTGACTTCCCCATTTTTTAATATTCTCTTCTTCCATTAAACTTCTTCTACCTCTGTCTTAATTGAATTTGAGATCAGAAAATTACCTACTTTGCCCAAACATATGAAACAGTCTATAACTTAATTACAATTATTCAGATAGGAAGAACAGAGACAGAATCCAAGCGTACAGTAGTGCTGGTTTGATATATAAAGCAACAAAGAGTTCTGAACACTGGTGGATAGGAAAATCAGTAAGAAAAGGAAAGGGCTTTCTCTAATCATCAAGTTGCAAAACAGATATAGCAAAGCTTTCCCCGTTCACAGGTGTAGTTCTACAAGCAAACCTTGACTAAATATACAGTCAGGTAGAGTAAGATGATAGACTGTAGAGGTGTAGATGGTACAGCTGGCTTGGTAGCAAAAATTCTCTTGCTTAAGGATTTACATTTATTTAAACTTATTTGAGATTTTGAGGCAGGGGAAAAGAGCTCCAAAACCAAAGACAGTTCTCAAATTACTGACACTTTTATAGATGGGAAACTCTTTCAGGAAAGCTGAAGCAGAGTGCTAGTCTCTTTGATGCAGGCTAGAGGCCAGTCCCAACTTCTCTTTGGAAACTATGCAGTCACTCAGTGACATTTTCAAAACTGAATACATTTGGTTAAAGAAATTTGATTTCTAGTAAAGGAGGCTTTTTAAAGTGTGTAAAGATCATGTTTCAATCTGTTTAAATAGCTTGCATCACTGCTCACCTAGAGTTGAAGTCAATGGCAAAATTACACTTACTCCATTATGACAAGATATGAATTTAGAATCTAGCTCATTTTGCTATCAGGTAGAAAAAGGACTTTGAAAGATCTCAAAGGATCCACTGTGTGAAATTCATTGACTGAGTATTTCTACCCCTCACCCAACCTTTTTAAACAGCAACTTTAGATCTGGGGTTTTTTTAACTTCCTGCTCTGGTTGTTATTATTTCTTTGAGCATGTTTCCAGTCACATGGGGAAAGAGGAATTAAAAAGAAATGGGCCTTGTGATTTGGGGAGATCATTTAGTTATGCAAGAAATATCTTTGCTTTTTTTTTTTTTCTGAAATGAACATGAATATGATAAAATATTTTGTGAGACTTCAATGGACTGCCATGGGTGGGAAGTATTTAAAAAATATAAATCAGTGTGTCACAAAATATAAGAAACAGCTCCAGTTGCAAGGAAACATTTCTTCATTATGCTTTGCACAGAGTTTTGCCATATTACTGATTTTAATTAGAGCAGAATTCTAGCTTCTGCTCATTGGTTTAGTGAGTACCATAAAAAGAAGTTTATTTAATTTTCTAAAATAAGGAAAGCAAGGTAAAGTTAATTAAAACTTAATTACAGTATAATGAATCATTCACACTCAGAGTGAGAGTGTTGCCCTGGTGATTACTGATGTCATCCTTCCTGAGTGCTCCCACCCTCTCCATTGTGAGTTTTTCCCTCCAGCACTGTGGGGTGTTTCCCCACACCTTTTTTAGTCCCACTAATATTTTCAGTGCCTTGCTCTGAATGAAGATTTAAGGGAAAAAAAAAACAAAACCAAAAAAAAAAAAACCAAACCAACAAAGTAAAACAAAACAAAACAACAACAACAACAACAACAACAACAACAAACTCCTCCTCATTTCTCTCCTTTTTTTTTTTTTGTACTTTCCTCAGACATAACTTTAATTTAGACTTCTGACTTCTGATTGCCTTTTAAATTTGACAGATAGACCTATAAAATTTGTTAGTAATTGTTTCATTTCCCAGCTTGGCATGTGTAGTTAACCTTGAAAGACTGATTGGATGTTGCCTGCATTGAACCCAACCTTTACTGGTACCACAAAGGTCAGAACGACTCTCACTGAACCTGTGCCTTTAAACACAGGGCCCGTACATATTGGGATTGCAATGTTTTTACTGTCCATTAATTCATCATTAAAACGATGTTAAATAATCACTCTGTATAACACTCCAATTAAAAAATCTCTCTGGCATGAAGTGCCCCATGTCTGGCACCAAGAAATCTGAAAACTTTCTTGACTAACAGAGTATTTGTAAAAAACATACTGACAGTGTTTTTAATTGAACCAATGTATGGAGAAGAAAGGTGACTTTCTTTACATTTCATTTTGGCAACACCATCAGTATTATTAGTATTCAGTACATACATTATGGAATGTCCCAAAATTCTATGTACAACAACAACCTGTATTTTTTAACTGTTGCACAAAGAGATAATTCCTTAATCAATAACTCTTTGGTCCACAGTGATTGCATAGTAAGTACTTATGAATATTTTTAAAATACAGCTGCCACTCTGAGACACGGTACTACGCATTACTACTGTCATAATAAATTTTGTACTGGAAAAAAATAATAGAAGAGAATTAAAGCATTAAGAGAGCATGTTATCTATTGTTGATGATGTTCATATTATTTTGGAAAACTGAACTCATTACTATGAAAATTAATGAATGAAAATAAATGCATGATATATTGGAGAACTTTTGATGGTTTACAGTTTAGATGTGCTAAGTGCTATGAGACTTACAAAAGAAATACAAATCTTAATCTGAAGAATGTACCAATTAACAAAAGGTTGAACAAATGTGTTCACTAAGTAGAGACATAGCTGAGAGACATTCATGACAGTAGTAACTGGTAACATTTGCAGGCAAAAATCTACCAATCTTCCAATTTGAGTGGAAGCATCACATTCACACACACATGATTACCAAAACAAGATTGAAATATCATTAGAATCAAACATTTAAAATCAATGAGATACCAGAACAAGAGCTACCAGGAAATCCTGTTCTAACTCTTTAGGTGTACAAATTGTAATATGGCCTGATTGTGAGCACATTTATTTTTCTACCCAGCTTTTCACTGGGGTATGAAGATAAGATCTTCCAACTCATGGCATAGATCTTGGCCACCAGACTGAGAAGTAGCAGACGCATGCTATTATCAATCAGGCAAATGTCTCTCTTGAGGAGGAAACAATGTACATTTGTTTTGTGGTTTGCAGCTGCTGGGAAGATAGCCATGAGCCGCTGAAATCTCTGCCCTACAATGGGAATGTCGATCTAAGTCTGAAGCAGTACTTAAAGACAGCTCAGTCAAACACATATAATTGGCAGATGTTTTTGAAATGCAGCATAAAGTGGCTTACATTTCCGTCTACCATATGAAAAATGTAGGAGCTAATCCAAATTCTGAGACTGTGACACCCAAGTTATCTGGTTTGTCAATTCAGAGTACTTGTTACTGCCTTTTTATAAATGTGGAAGTATGAAACACTCATTTACAGTAAGGTTATTGTTATAAACATATAGTAGTAGGACTTGGAGGGCTAGACAAGAGGGAATTCTTTCTTTCCCTGCTAAAGATCAACGTGCTAAAAAAAGTCTGCAAAAATTAATGGACTGTGCTGTATCCCCTTGTATTCACTAGTGATTAGCACCAGAATGGAAATAATTAATCACATGTAGTATTCGGTGTCAGAGAAGTGCTGTGACAGTTACTAACTTGAAATTTTGAAAGTATGTTGATTATAACAGCACAGAGTCTTGGCCTGAGACCTGTATTACCACCACTCTTTTTGAAACCTGAAAGTGATTGTGACATAACAGAAGCCAAGACTTCCGAAAGCAAGAGTGTTGGTTATGGTGTAGGTATTCTCAGTGATGACAATATCTTTCGGGAGAGTATTACAAATGGGGTGTGGGATTCACCTGTCCAGAAGTTGCTGTCACCAGAACAAGTCAACCAAACCCTTCTCAATGAAATCAGTGGAAATTAAGATTCTCTCACAGTGCTGTTCTGCAGTCCTAGCTTAGACATGTGTAATAGAAAAATGGATAATAGCATTGAAGTACCTGTTTCTTTTCTCTGATGGTGAATGGGTGTCTAGGTGACTAGCTCAGCTGCAGAGGGATTCTGGGTAGGTATTATAGTGATTTGAAACCTCTGCATGGAGTTAGTGGGCATGGAACAAGTCTGAGAGGAGTCATGGGTTTCTGAAGGGGTCACAGGAGGCTGCAAAAACTGGAGAAATTCTTAACTTGTCATCAAAACAGGCTATAGATGATGATGCTTTGGGAGTCTAGTCACTCAGCTGAAGTAGAGTCTTATCTGTGCTGTCTGCCATCCACGCCAAGACTGTATGCTATGTCTTCATTACAGTCATTAGGTCATTTGCATTTTTTATCTATATGCCTAAGTTTTGTCTATTTACACCTTCTATAATACATAACTGAGTTCATGGAGAGCTAGCTGAGGTCTCTGGCAGCTGAAAAGCATTTTGGGCTGCTAGACTGGTGGAAAAGCTGAGCTTTCATCCTTTACTATGAGTTGTCTCTGAGTATGGCAACCTATTAGGGTTGATACTGTAAAGTTAAATGTTACATTCAAGTGACTTGGACAATGAGCACTTGTATCACAAAAATGAGCAAGTCAGTGTGTTTCAATAAATCAAAAATTGTGCAACATCAGTACAAACGTCTTCAACACTGCGAGCTAAATGAATCTGAGGGAAAATGTAAATACAGAAGCCATTAAAGACTAGTCAATGTACATTTTAGGACTATAAACAATAACACTGAGCAGATCAGTAACGGAGACCTTCATATTCTGCAGTCTCTGCAGAAACAAAGAACTTCTATTATATTTATTATCAGATAGCAACATTCCTGTATTGAAATCCAAATACAACAGAAGCATCCCTGCCCTGTGCAGCTATTTTGGTCATGAACAGGGGCTCTGTTTAAGATCAGCAGGGTACACCTATGAGGGCACTATTCTTCTGAAAGCTAACTAGGAAACTGTTGACTCAGACACTGTTGAGCATCTCATGGCATAGGTCTCCAAGTATCTCCATTTGCTGCTTTATTTTTTCTTCAGCAGAGTTCATTTAATTTGTGATATATACAAAGGGTTACTGTGTTGTCAAATATGACAGCACACATGTAATAAATAATAAGATATTACTGATGCCTTTTGCAAATTTATATTTTTTTTTTTGCGTGAGAGCACAAATGCATGAGTTTATTTCTTTAGGTTGGCTATTTTAAATACATATTGCTGCTAGTTACAGCTATTTGTGCAGGACAATCCACCATTGCAATAAAATTAGAGCCTTTTTAAATAAGTTTTTGAAGTCTGTTTAAAAACAAATACATGAATAAGCTAAATTGTAAATGAAGAAATTCATAAAGCACATTAATGAGTCACACTTCTAATTCTACATGAAAATATATGCATGTATATATTTGTACATATATGAAAAATACCTAGGAAAATTAAAGGCAACATGGAGATCAGATTGACATGCCATTAAAGCTAAATTACTTGGGAATTGAAATTTTTTTGCAGAGCAATCCTTACATATTCACTAAAGGTGAGTCTGAAGCACAGGGAGATTAACAGAAAGATTCATATGGATAGCTCTGTCTCTGAGGCACTGAAACTGAAGTGAGCTTCATGCACAGAGAAACCACCAAACTCCTGAGGTGTACAGACCCTCCAGCTCTCCTGCCAGAGAGAGGCCAGAAGACTGGAAAAGTATGGGTCAGAACTGGGCAGTGCTGGCTGGACATGAGTCAGCTTAGGGCTGAATGCAGAATTACTACAGTCATATAAATCCTGACAGACTACATCTGGCATGAAACTGGAAACCAGCACAACGTTGCACATCCTCTTATGGAGCTTCCATCTAAATCCCTCTTACCTCAGACATACATTTAATGATGAAAACATGCTTTCAATGTGGCAGTATGGCATAGAATTTCAATTGGAAGCTTGATCAGCTCTTTTGGTGTTTCGACTTCTGACTTGACTAATCAACCAATGTAAACAAACTCTGCTCTGCCAATTTGTCCTGTCTTAGGAGTTGATTAATTTTCTCTATAACTCATATTCCTGTGGCTTCCCAAAATCTTAGTGCTGTTAATATGACCTACATCTATGTGTAAGACTTCGTAAAATTAGGACGTTAATTTACTGCTGATGTTGTTCTTTGAGAAAATTATTTTAATTTTTTTAATAATCCCTTCCCATGACTGTTACAGTATGTTTTTTCTTATAATAAGGGTCAGATTAATAAAAGGCTTATTGTATTGTCAAACTATAAACACATGACAATTCTTTTCAATTATTGAAACAATTGATAAATTTAGCAAATGTGGACAGAATTTTTCCCTCATATGCCTCCTCCAAAATATCTTGGCTAAAACTTTTGAATTCCTAGTAAGAGCAGGAAAAAAAACAAGTAAGTTTTTCATGCTTACCCCCCCCCCTCCATGTTGAGTTGTATTTATCTTTCTCAATATCTCTGGCTTTTGAAAAGTCAAAGTTCTCAAGTCTTTCCATTAATGACATAAATTAAAACCATAACTACTAAACAACTGAAATTTGTACCAAGACTATAGAAACATTACATAGGAAAAGGTATCAAAAGGCTGAAACTGAGCCTGTGACCCATTCCCAGATTTTTCTCAAAGAGTTATTGGGTAAAATGCTTCTTAAGCTTCCTTCACCTTTTGTGAAACAGTGAGATGCATTTCATTCTTTGACAGAACTATACTAGCTGCCCATTCTCACAGAGAGACATGAAAACAAGTGCGCATAGGCAAATTGTTCTTCCTGGTGGTCTTGATTTACTCACACATGGGGTGCCTATGTTGTACTAGAAGAAATTTATCAAAATTGTACTGCACATCAAAAAATACAACCACATTTACAATATGCAAATGTACAATACATGCACACCCATATCCTTATATGCAAATATTATTTAGTTAACATAAGTGACATACATATGAAAGGATAAAAAGCATTCATTTTTTTGAGGAAAAATCTCTCTATATAAGGTAACATCCATCCCTGCTTTTTAAGGGCTATTTGTTCCCCAAAGTTTTGTAAGGTAAGTAAAAACTGATGGATAATCTTGCTGTCTACTCATAGACAACTAGGTAAATGCATATTTGAGGTTTTATTTTACTGATTGATACTGGGGGGGTTTTCTGCATATTATCTATGTTGTCATATTGTACTCTGACAGTCTAAACAGTAGTACTCAGTAGTGTGGGATTCTGAAGTCAACCATATGTGGGATGCCTGGCAGATGGTACCCCACCAAAGTGGTAGGTTTGCAAACATTACCTAATGCATTATCTGTCATTGTCCCGTAATCTACCTAGATTTCAAAGGCAAAATCTGGGACAGCACTTGTTAATCTATTTCAGTTTTTATAGTATAATATTTGGGGACATTAAGGTATATTCTGGAGTGGGAAGATGAAGGAGAAAGAAGAAAAAGGTCTTGACCCATCAGTTTTTCCCCTGCACAATGAAGAATGACAATCTGCTTTAAAGTAACAAGGATGGTGGATTAAAACTCCTTTTTTACTTCCTCTGTTCTTCCTTTATGGTTTTATTTTTCCCTTCCTCTTCCTCTTTCCCCTCTTACTTTTACAAACTACATGCACTCTTACAAGTTGCTATGACTCAGACTACAACTGCTTGCTCACAGCCATTTTGTTTTCCTCATATATTCTTTCCCTTCACCATGTAAGAGCTAAATTTTCTGAGCCATTCTCTCCCAAGAGTTGCCAGTCCAGTCACCTGAATCTGCCCTCAATCCTTCCCTTTTCTAAATGCACATGTTATCTGACACCTTCCCTTGACAGTGCAGTCTATTTTTCCATGTAGAAACTCTGCACAACTGCTGAAAATCTTTAATTTAGCCAGTTTCACCCTCACCCGTCACCGTCACTCTAAACCAGTCTCCTCAGAATGGCTTCCACTGGCTTTACCAAATCCTAGTGTATACAACTGCTATCCTAATCCTATCCTATCCTATCCTATCCTATCCTATCCTATCCTATCCTAAATATTATGCTATTGTAATCAACACATCCTATCCTATCCTAAATGTTATGCTCTTGTAATCAACACAACATTCAACAACCTTGAGGAGAATTAAAGTGTGAGTTAGGTTTCTCATATTTGGTTTGTCAAAGGAAGTGAGTGTGTCCTGTACAGCTTCTTCTGATAAACTTCTTTTAGGAATACATTTCTGCTAGATCTGGAGGAATAGAGGAAATAAACCCAGGATATATAGTTATAATTACACAAAATCATATAATTTGTTTCCCAAATCATAAGTTTGAACTATTGTGAACCCCTGTTGATAGTCTACTCTACAGCAGCTCATGGCAGCTGTTGTGTTAGGAACTGAAACTCTACTAATTGGTTTTAGTATCCATTGTGATGTTATACCAGCTTTTAAAGTCCAGGACCCTAGCTGTTCCTACATCTGTTTCTCAAAGACAATTTTTCTGTGGTAACTGGCCAATGTTTTTTCCCCCAAGTCTTCCTCCTGTCTGATTTAGACCTTTAAAAATGTGCACAATGCACTGTTTGGGAGGCTGGAAGTGCTCCTATTGAATGGACCTTATCTGGTCAAGAAACAAGAGATTACCTGCATGGAATAAACAGCAGAAGGTATCTGGATGAAGGTACATGTAGTTCCTGACTTTTTTTGTTTCTAATGTTGATTCTAATGTGTTTGCAGTACCTCAACAGTACAGTAGCCTATGCTAGTCTGATCTCCCTGGCACCAGAAGACATAGTTGCAGCATGTTATTTTTTAAAAATAATTTATTTCTTTTACTTCTTTACTTCCTGTAAGATCAATTGATACTAGTTTAGAGACTGTATTTACAGTGAGCATTCTTAACCTTAGTGTTACCTATCTTACTCTGGAAGGTTAGACTGGAGCTGCCATTGATGCCAGAGAAACTTCTAAGTACAGGGACTGCATGGAAATTTTCATAAGTACAGCTGCAGCATCATCAGTGAGTTTTCCTCCCTTTTATTAAAAAAAAAAAAACAAGCCCCAGCAATGTGTCACTGGCTTCTTTACTTGTACTTTTGCTTTTCATCAGCTTTATTCATCAGAATCCTCTGCAACATAATGAATGGATACAGGGAAGTTGATGAATATAAAAATATAAAAATTCATAAGTTATTTAGATGAAGTTATCCTTCTACTCTCATAGAAGAGCATGCAGACCAAAATGTATGTCAAGCAGTTTCTCACATGGATTTACTACATAGGACCTCAACAAATTCCTTACCATTGCAGGAATCAAAAGCAGTAATGGTTCCTTTAGCTGCTTTTTCCTTTTCATTTTCCAGTCTGAAGTTTTTAGGTATTTGGATTTATTTTTTTCACTCAGAAGTGCATATATGCACAGGAGATAGATGTTATGTGGCTCAACTGAATGAAGTACTCTTGGATTACTTGTTGTGTCATGATCTACATGCAGGGTAAGACCCTGTGACTCATATGGCTCTTGTCATGTCATACATCCCTATTCAGAAAAGAAGAAAAACACAGTATTAGATTTTCTTAAGCTTTCAACCTTATCTCACTCTAGATTTTTCTAAGAGAGGTTGGAACAGTTAATCCTTGAGATCTCCTCCCAATGTGGTATTCTCTTATTCCAATGTGGCATTCTATTCTATGATAGATAATTGTGGGGCTTTTATCCTCTTGTAAAGACTGAAGAACAGAGATCAGATTCAGAAAAGGTAGAGTTATATAAATACAAGACAAGAGCCTCTGCCTCTGAGATAGAAAATATTCTACCCCCAACCTCAAAAAAAAAAAAAAAAAAAAAAAAGTTTGGAAAAACGTTGTTATATTACTGCCTCACTGCCTATTTTTAATATTGCATCCCATAAGTTATTCAAGATACACAAGTGTGCTCTGCCTTAACCTGATCTGAAAATCAAACTTTCAGCATCTGTGTTATTCTGTTCTGCAGTCTGCTTATTTCTAATCAATTAAATGGGTTTTAATTTATGTTTCACTGGACAATGGGACAGACTGTATACATTCATTTGACAGCGATGGATACATGTTGAGCAACATGACACAGGTAGACAGCACTAGGCTATTTTTGGTGCTATTTCTGGGTGTTAGTGGAGATTCGACCGCACTTGTTAAACAAGTCCTTTTTTGTTTTTATAGTTAACTTTTGTATTCTGAGAAGTTTCATCTTGGGTAATTATTCTTGGTTGATGTACATTTTAATGAATTTCCATTTGTCTGTTATACTCTACTTATTTGCTTGTGTCTGCTGAGAGTGCAATGCATTTATAGGCTCTTCAGATACTTACCAGGATACCAACAGGAAGTTCAGGGACTTTAGTGGCTTCTGAGGTATTGTATGTTTCCATTTTTAAATGTAACATCATGATAATTCTTCTAATTGTGGTGGTTAACTGATTAAATAAATTATAACTGCTTAGAAATATAGCTGAGAACCTCAAATTACTATCCTAGCCTTAATATTTGTCACAGGTATTTAATGTCATCATGGAGAAAATTATTCAAATGAATGTGAACAAAATAGTAAGCTACTAAGTATAAAAATTGGCTTATTCAGTTAAAGTTTTCAGATCCTTTTGATACACTTCTGCATTCTACATGGTTATTTAGACCACAGCTGAACCAAAGGGCATGTTATCCCAGAATTCATATAAATGTCCCATAAGCACATTCAACAGCACAATATTTACATTTAAAAGAGACTAAGAAAGTTCGTAAGTTTGCAACTGTCCCAAATTTTACATTTTTTTTCTGCTAGTAACTTTTGTTAAAGTCATTTAAAGTTAAAATGCAAATTTAAAGCTAAATTCCCTGGTCCCTCAATTCTCCCTAGGCAGATAGACTGCATTCATATGTAAGAAATTACTTCTACTCTGAAGTACTCTATTGCTACTGAAAGCATGTTGCAGAAAGTAGATTTGTATGTATAAAACTGTAAGAAATATGTTAAGCACAACCACAACAAGCAGGCATATTACACACTTGCACTCTCACAAAAATATCAGTATGAAAGATAACCCAAAGCTGAAGAATGTCAACTGAAACTGTATATTCAAACTTTTGCAGCTTTAAAAATAAAAGAAAAGCTAGCTGTAAAAAAGACACTGACAACATCAATTTTCTTTACATTTTTTTCTGTCGCCTCAATCTTTAATTTTTAACTGAGAACACTGTAATTAGAATAGTCCGCATTAAAAAAGAACCCACCTAAATAATAGATGTTATTATGGGAGTTTTTCAGTTTCTCCTTTTGATACTGAGATACAACTTCTGCAGAAGCCTAGGATAAATAGCATAAGTTCACTTCCAATTCTTGTTCCTTCCTTCTCCCTGGATACAAAATGCCTGTCTGTTTTTCTTCGGTTTCAGTTCCACAGAGACTTTCTGTTGTGCTATGAACCAAACAGCAGAAGGAAGTATGTAAAGAATGAAGCAAAGAAAGCCAAGAAGAGAGGGAGAGTAGTTCCGGGATAATATAATTCTGTATTATATTACAATGGAGGATTTCTAGAGGGGTGGTTGATGTCATAAGCCTGCCAGTGTTTAAGAGGCATTTGGACAATGCACTTGATAATATGCTTTAACATTTTGTCAGCCCTGAAGTGGTCAGGCAGCTGGACTAGATGATCAGTATAGGTCCCTTGCAACTGAAAACAGTCTATTCTATTCTATATTGGACAGAAGGATTCCCTTTAACATTCATGAATGCAGGCTTTCACCTATAAACTTGGTTTTAGCACAGAGCTCTCTAAGACTCAAACAGATTTCTAGCACTTAAAAGCTAGTTAGTCCTCACTATAGTCTTTCTATGTGTGATCCCTCCTGAAGGAGTGGGACGTGCTCTGCAGGGCTGCTGACTGTCCAAGTAGATGCATTGTGTAAAGCAGTTAAAATGAAACTCCAAAGCTAACTTGCATTTTCTTGGAAAGTTTGCATTTTGTACATAAAGCAGTAAATTTGCTAGGCAGAGTTTTAATGAAGGTCAAGGAAAGGGCCTGGAAACAGGGTTTATGAAAGCGTTGTAAGATTCATTATTGTCATTGTGTGGAAAAGGATAATTTCCCTAAGAGAAATGGTGACATATACATAATAAAGTCCCTGTCCCTGTCATGACAGCTCAAGAGCGTGCCATCGTTACCACCTATGTCACACTGCAGGTGTGCCTGCCATATGGGTGACAGCCGCTGACTTCTCTGATCAACACATAATTATCTCTGAATAAAAATGCACATTGGAGTAGCTGGACATAATGGATTGAGGACCCAGGGCAAAATGCTCTTTGTCGCATCCCGCAGCACCACCTGGGGGTAGGAGGGGGCTGAGGGGAGCCACAGGAGCCTGGGCAACCTTGAGAAACCTGCGGTGACTCGGCCGCCCTGAGGTTATCGTGTTTATCCTTCCTGTCTTCTCTTGGATAGGAGAGGTCACTTGGTTAATGGCAGGATGCCACTGATGGAAAAGGTCCTCCTGATCAGGGCTATTCTCCACTGATCTAACCATATATCTCACTCACAGCATCTGGATAGTTTCCATTTGCAGAGTCCCCTTCCCCCATAAGATAATAAATATCATATCACAAGGATGGCAGTGCTCCTTCATGGAACACTGACTGTTTATTAGAGGCAAAAAGTTTAAGAGAAATGCTAACAATGTTCATTAATGGCCTGCATCCAGGTTTAATGAGGCATGTCAATATGCGAACTGGGCAACATCAGTGGCATAATAGTGGTGGTAAATGGGAGTAATTGTATCCAATTGTACAGCACAGCTTCCAGGAATGAGCCCGAACTGCCAACTGACAATGACAGAGCAATTATGGGAAGGCAAGCGAGCTGTGTCAAATTAGCACTTGGTGAGAACTCATTTTTCAGAGATGTGCTTGCTCTACAACACCACAAGTGATAGCTACTTTATTGTGAGTGATAGGAAGACCAGCACTTAGACTGATGTTCTGATTTGTCAATAGCTGTATTTGAAAGCTTAGTGCCACAAATATATAGAGATATTCAGAGAGAGAGGCACACTGCTCATGATCCAAAGGATAAGAACGTCGCTGAGAAGGTCATCTGTCAGTGTGAGCTGTCAAAGAGAGATCACACTCTATGAAAAGGGAACATTCAGCCGACTTAAGTAATTACCTTTGACTGAGATTTGAAGATGTCTTCTTTTGTTGGCCTACATTGACTGCATAATTTATAATTTACTGCAATCAGTGAAGGGCCAGGAATTGCAACTAAGAAAATCCTTATTTTATTTCTCATAATTGCGTTTCTTTTTTTGTCCTTTAGCACCTCAGAATGAAAAAGTAGAGCATTGATGAAATCTTTTTCAGTTTCTTGCTCGAATCAGTTTTATCTTTCAACTTATCATACCCAAATTGGAAGGTTTGGGATTTTTGTTTGGGTTTTTTTTTTTGTTGTTGTTTTGTTGGGGTTTCTTTATTACAGATATGAGTCATACCCCATGCCATCTTATAAAGTACACTACATTCCTAATATGGCTTAACGTGCTTTGTAGCATTACCAGTTGAAAAGGATAAAGAAACAATTCAATTTTTTCTTTCTAGTGAAGAATAAGGAAAAAAAAAAAGATTTGGAGTACTAAGCACTGAAATTGTAATCCACATCCTATTCGGAGATAGAGATCAGTTTGATATAGTTGTCAGAACTGCAGAAAGATAAGTATTGTAGCAAATATTTTAGAACTTTGTGGATTAATAGAATTTCCATTGCTTGGTGGGGGTTTTTTTTGGAGTAATCGTACTGGATCAATGTTTGAAAAGTAATTTTTTAGCCTTTAATAATATTAAAAACAAAAGATAATATATGACCAATTATGCTCTGGGGTATAACAAGTATTACATTTTTGGTTTTTATCTTAATAGGAAAAAATATCTACTTGCATTTTATTAACTAAAAATATGGCATGAATTGTTATCATTGTAGCTTTTGAATTTTTATTTTCCCAGTAAAAAAGTAATTTTTTGAAACCTTTCTTTGGTTTTTGTTATTCTACTTGCCATGATGGGCTGTTTGGTGGTGTATCAAACTTTCCGATTCAAACAGGGAAATCTTTTATTGGGACGGGCTGAACGATTAATGAATCGTAACAAAAAGAGACCAGGGATTAGCATGCCTTCTGGCCAAAAAACTGTTGTTTAATTCCAGGTGTATTGATTAGCTGTATAGTTATTGACAAAAGAATTAATTTAAGTACTTTAAGTCAATGTTACTTTAGTTGAAAACTCTACCTTTAGGCACAAGGAAATGCCAGTACAAAACCAGTCAATTAATATACTATCAAAGTACTGTTATATAAAAAAAGGCTTTATGTCTTCACGTCTTAAATTTTAAGCAGGAAATTTTATGTCATGCTAATTTTCTAAGATTCATCAAAGAGCCATATTTAAAATTTGTAATTGTAGGTTTAGTGAGGTTTGCTAATTATTTAATGTTTCCTCTGAACTTTAAAGATTCTTCTAAAATATACTTTGTTTTCTTTAGTTTGAAATTCAGTACTTGACATTATTTTAAATTATATGCCTTGCTGAATCTGAAACACATTTTTAATCATTATTTTTTTATGTTTCAGAATTCTTTAGGCCATTCAATTTCCCCCATTGTTGAAAGCTGTTTAATTCACAACGCCTTGAGTACAGGCTCGTCATCTATTCTATAGTGACTATACCACTTAATAATGGAATAGTGCATCAAAGTGCCACTTAGGTCTCAAATTGTTATGTATGACTGTCAAAGCGGTGAAAAAAGCAAAAAGAGGAAAAAAAAAAAGAAAAAAAAAAAAAGGAAAAAACTCCCTTGATTTGTCTTTACTACTGGAACGTGAATTTGTCAGCCAGGTTTTGAAATCACAACAGCATTGCTTGCATCCCCAGCGAGATGTCGAAAACTTGACAGGTACATATTTTTTCAACTACAAGCACTTCTATAATGAAAACTAAATACACAAATCTTATTTTTTTTTCTCTTGACAGATAGTTGTTGCCAATGGGATTTAATGTTCAGGTTTGAGTTGTCAAGAGAAATAACCAATAAGCAATCCAAGTATTCAGTATACAGATATTCAAAAGCAAAACACCCGACTTATGTGATATACTGGGAAGATTTGAGTGTATAATTAAGTAACTTAGGAACCGAGGACACTTAATCTTCCCTCTAATGGCAAGTTCAACTCATCACTGTCTCTCTCTGGGGGACAAACTGTAGCTTGTTTTCTGGTCACCAGGGCCATTGGTTGTCATTTTGCTCTTTCTTATTTATCATATCCTTGAGTTCTGGCACTGTTCCTTTCAGCAATACTCAGACACACTAAGAAATAACAAGATAAACTATGGTTCATTTGTGAAACTCTATTCATTATTTCATATATTTTTAAACTGTGACTGTTTGTCTGCCAACTCTGTCAAGAAATTATCTGCTTTTCCTTCAGAGAGCAGAAAAGGAATATTCAAGCAGTAATTTGTTGTCTGAATAAACATAGGCTTACAATATGTACAGTGGAAACCATCCACAATATTTTAAAAAATGTTTTAAGACCAGTCATTTAACTGCAGGCTCTCCTCTCATTTACATGACACTACATGTGTGCGTGCATGCATGAGCAGTATTTATGTGTATGGGAGAATCCATTTACTAGTCTAAGGAGAATAGAGTGTGGAGAAGGCCAAAAGTCTTTTGCATTGAGCAGCTTCTCCTCTCAAACTCTTTTGGGACTCTCATCAGTCAGTAGGAGTGAGCCTAGAGTATCAGGAAAGCCCAACAGAGAAATGCTGCTAAATTTGCATAGAAATGACCACACAGTTACAGGTGTGAAAGCCCTCTTGAACCACTTCCATGTCCTCTAGGGAACAAGGGGACCTCAAAGAAAAAAAAAATCCATTTACTTAGGAAGCTCTGTGCTCACAGAAAGGCAATGAAACTGGCTTCTGGGCAGAATTTAAAAAAAAAAAAAAAAAGAAAACTTCCCAAAAAATAAAATAAAATAAAATAATTCGTTCAAATCAAGTAAAGTAGATTTTATGATACAGGACATCCAAAGGAAGAATGCAGCATAAGAAGAGAGTAGTATGTCTAGTGCTTTCTGGGCCACATGCCAGGCTTGTGGAGCACGAATCAGGGGCATCCAACTGCTCTCCCTGGGTCGCTGATCTCTGTACATTCACAGATATGGGACGTTGCACACAGCTGATCCAGAAGCCTCAGGCCACATGTATGTCCTAAATGTACCTCTTATAAATATTCACACTGCAGGAATTGTAGTAGTGATTTTATAAACCTGTCATTATGCTTACTGAAGTACTAATTGTTTACTTAATAAAATTTATTACTTGGTGTGAAATTTTGCAAAGCCAGGTTATACACAAAGAAGCGGAATTCCATAGAAAAAACAAGAATGTGAGGTACACAGGTAGCCTTAAGGTGTGCATTGTGAGCAAGGGGAGTCAAAGTGAAGGCTGACACAACTTCCTTACTTACTCTTCTTAAACCACTACAGCCACGTGTGTACTGTAAATCTGTCTTAGTTCATGGATCATTGACACCATAGACCAAAACGTTTAAGGTCGCTGGTATCAAAGTAGCTCATGTGCTTCTTATGCATTATGGACTTGATCCTGAAAGATGCTGGGGCTCTTCCAGCCAGCTTCATCAGAGCTCAGGCTGCTCAGCACATGGCAGGATTGGACCTCCAGTCTCTGTGGTAAAGTGCTTTGCTATTTTGCCTGGAAAAGATCTCACTTGAATAGCATACCTGCTTTCTGACTCAGAAATCTGTGTCCTTCTTCAGCTTAAAATATTCAATCTTGAATGTCCATTTTTATCTAAAGAGTCACTGGTGTATAAATGTTTTCTTTTAAAACAAGGTAGTTATTGAACCATCATGAATAGCAAGAGAGAGCAGAAATGTCCTTGAGACCACTCATTTTGATAGTCCTTTCTGATATCCACATTTAAAACATCAAAACATCAATTTTCTTCAGTTTAGTGAAATTACAGAAAAGTTCATTAGCCCTTTCCAAAGGACTGAAAGAGGATTATGATATAATTGCCAACAAATCTTTAATATGGTGGTAGAAGGGCTGGCATTATTATTCTAAAGCTGGAAAATTTACTGTGGATGTTTTTGAATCAAAATATTCATACTTGCCTGTTTAACACAGATACTTTTAAACATTAATTGTACCTGATAAAAAGCTCACACCCTCACTGATACACATGTTAGAGATACTGTTGTTATCTGCAAGTCTGGATAGCTCAAGGTTATATGGCTGTGTTAATAGGATGAAACTCCTGGTTTAACACTCACACTTCTAACACAGAGCCATAAAGACGCTGAATGAAATACAACTGGCTGTCTTTTCCTAGCAAGCAGTCTGCAGGCCTCTAGTGATTGTTTCAAAAGTTAGAGACCCTTAAAGGTCCTACATTTCAAAGTGCCTCATTTGTAAAAAGACTTATAAGTGAAAAAGCATTGGAAGAGACACCCACATTAAGGAAATCTGTGTTTAAATATTTAACTGATGGTTTTTATTTTTAAAAACATAATATTTTGTACAAGAGAAAAAAGATAAGAGAATTATTTCCATGAAACGACCGATCCATATCTAATCTGTATCTAATCTGTAGAGACATATTAATATCAAAAATAGACTTTCTCAAAAATCAGGCATTGAAAAGATTTCATAATATATTTGATTATTCAAAACCCAAACGGAAAGTTCTGATCTTCCCAGATGCTGATAAGGCTTACAACTTGCTTCAGGGCATTATAAACCATGTAGCACCAAATGCTTGCATATATTTTATAATACACCAAGCTCTCAAATATTTCTGTAAAAAGGTCCATCGTTAACATCTTACTACTTCTTTTACTGGGCTGCACTTTATGGACATAGTCTCAAGAACTGATTTCTGAAGAGGCTTTTTTTTTTTTTTTAATTCCTTAGGTTGCCAGGCAAGCATGCTCGAGACAGAACAGATCATAGGTGATAGGGTTTTTTAGCAACTACAAATAAGTAGCAGGAGCAATGATCCTCAGCCCTGGTGACTGAATGATTAGCCACTAAAAGGATAGGAATAGTTTCATTGCATGCTCCTACAGTCCTTGATACATTTTCGTTTAACCTATTTTGGAAACTTAAATGACTTTCGAGAATTATTTTAACTTTTATTAAAGACTTGTCTGTAGACTACGGGCTGTTCTCTGAGCAACACTTTGTAAGAGAGCAGAAAGAAGACATGAGAGCAGAGTGACTCTATTAAGACCAGGGGGTTTGGTTGTTTTTTTCTTTTTTTTTTTTTAATGTCACAAACTACAAGAAAACCAGAAGATCATGCATGTAAAGATGCTTATAAATGTTTATGTTGTTCAATCAAAGAATAAGCAGCACTTTGACTCTAGGTGCAGTTGTATGAGATACTCAGCATCTGCAGAGTGCTTTCTGGAATCATTCATACTTTGTAGATGTTTTGTTGGTGTTCCTTACCACCTCTGCATATACTGAGTAAACACTAATATTTTGGTGTCATACACACTTCTCAGTGGCAATATTTTGGAGGAGAGGGAGGGAAGAGTAAAGGAAGAAGGTTATGAGCTGACCTGAAGAGGGTAAATTGGTCCATCACTCCATCATTTAATGCTGAATGAAAGAAACATCTGAGGGACCTTTTTAAATCACAGCATCTGGGGTGGGGATGGGGAGTGGGAAGAGAGGGGAAAACAGATGCATAAAATTAAAATTCTCTTTATTTGGCTTCTTTTTTAAATACAATGTTTAAGCTGGGTGCTGTGCGTGATAACAGCATATAGCTAACATTCCGTGTTGGTAATCTAAAATATTGAGTCAGCTCTTTCTTAAAATTAGTAATGAATTTATTTTCTGTTTGATACTAATACATGATATATTTTGACACTCCTCAAG
Source organism: Formicarius rufipectus (assembly GCA_013399695.1). Classification (NCBI taxonomy): domain Eukaryota; kingdom Metazoa; phylum Chordata; class Aves; order Passeriformes; family Formicariidae; genus Formicarius; species Formicarius rufipectus. Next base: position 1,169,265 of record VXAU01002296.1, read on the forward strand.
AGAGGAAATTTGCCTTAGGTGGCAAGTTAACACCACAGGAATACTAAAGTCAAGGCTAAACACATCACCATTATTGCCCTTTTATTGGCTTCATATGTAGTATACATCTGAGAATAAGATTTCTAAATATTTAACTTCCTAGAATGTATTAGTTAAACAAACAAACAAACAGAAACAAACATCAAAACCCCACAAAACCACCAGTAGAAAAAAATGAGGCACTAAGGTTCTTACAGATTGTCTTGTTCGAACAGCATCAGAAATTGCTCAGATCTTCATCAACACCAGTGACATCATAAGCAACTACAGTAAAAATAAAATTACAATATATATTGGAAACAGAAAACAAGATCAAATGTTATATTTTAGCTAAATACTTTCTTCAAGTGTGGCCAAATTAAAACAACATTCCTTCATTCCCTCTTTTAAGCCTCTAGAGAATCTGATAGACAAAGTTCTGTTTCTCCTACTTTTTATTTTTATTCATTATTGCTCACATGACTGTCTTATAGCTTATTTTAGACACTGAAACAAACCACTAGCATTTTTCAAGTTATGAGAAACAAGAGTAAGAGGGGCGGGATATACACTGCTGACTTTGAGAACAGGGCTGGTGTCTGCCATGCTGAATTATAAACTAGCAATACTGAAGGCCGCTTAGACTTTGATAAAAGTATCCAAAGGACTAAGTGTATTTCCTAGCTCTCTGGCCTGCTGACATTTTTCTCTTTCTCTCCCCACCTTTCTGTCCCCCTTCCAACCACAGTGATTTCACCCACAGGTGAAGAACATGACCACGGATTCAGGTTACCTTAAATGAAGTAAAAGAATGCAAGGCCAGTCACTATGGTTTATTAGTAAATCTGTAATTAGCCATTCTGTGCTGCCCAGAATTATTTTATAGTTTTCTTTCCTCTTACAGTTTTTCCTTTGTTTCCAGTGACTGATCTGGCTACCTTTGGGGATATTCCAAGTTCAGAGTGAGTTTTACATTCTAACTTCAGATCTTACACACTGGAGATAGGAGATTTCTGTATCTTGCAGTATAGGTTGCCTGGGAGATTGGTAAATTCACACTATGTAGTAGAAGAAACCAGATTCATACTTCTGAAACAGTATATCATGCATAGCAAGATATTCTGATAAGAAATTCTGACCAGTGGAAGTTAAAATTATTGTTGAAAGTGATGAACTGACATTTTAAATGAATGAATGTAAGGAAACACAACACAAATCTTGATTGTTGTTCCCAGTATATGCAGGAGACTTGCAGTCTCTGTGAGCTGCTACATTAAATTGCCATTTAGAAGGAAAAGGTAAGTGCAAAAATGCCGCAGACATATGGGATATACCACAAAACATAGAACTGGGTCATTGTTTTAAAACAGGAGTATTTGAGTGAGATGCAGAAAAACCCAGGATGCAGGAAAGAAAATTAATAAAATAATAGATGAAGATTTGCTCAGAGGAATTATTTAAATTCTAGAATAGGTTTTTATTTTATGGAGTTAACAGAGGCTATTCCTGTGTTTTTTTAATTTCATCTTATTACAGGTTACTTCATTGGAGGGGGTATATTTTCTTTGTCACAGCAACTGATCCAACCAGAAAGGAGTTTTGACCTTGTAAAACCCTCTGACTTTTACTTTTTATCCAGTTCCTATTTACATTCATCCCTAATCATCCCCTACAGAAAAATTTAAAGATAAAATGCCATCAGACCCTAGAACTCAGTCAGCTGGACAAGAGGATACAGTTCATTAACTCAGCTGCAGTACAAGGCTGGTGTATTCACCTGTCTCTTCACATATACCTCCCAGTTACTCCAAGTCCTGTAGTGAACTCACATGAAAGAATTATAAAGACAGGCACTATACATTAGGCATCACCATAAGAAATAATTTCAGACACTCCAATATCTGAATAATGATGGTGGAAGACTTTAGTGTTGTGTAAACTGAAGTCACAAGTCTACTTCTGCAAGATGACTAAGTGATATGTTGTGATAGTGGAGACTTACTAATTTATCAACATTCATCAATGTCCTTTACAGGAAATACAAGCTGCCTATGTGAAATAATTTTTAAAATGGGAGTCTGAAGTCCTTGCTCTAGTTAAACCAAAGTCTAATGAGTTTCAAAGGCTCAGGATTCCTCCACAGCTGCTTACTGACTCACACCCAGGTAGCATTAAGTATCCCCTGCTTTCCAAAACATGGAGGTTTTTTGCACTAATCTCGAATGACCACACTACAGTCTGCCAAACTGACCTATGACATCATATGTATTATGTAGAGCAGGGTTTAGCCCTGCAAGATGGAAAGAAGGATCCCTAATCAGGGACAATATTTTCTTCCAAAGTATTTTTAAAACTTCAGGAAGGAAGAAAACACTAGCATGTACAGGCCTTTTCTTTCTTTCTCTTTCTTTCTTTCTTTCTTTCTTTCTCTTTCTTTCTTTCTTTCTTTCTTTCTTTCTTTCTTTCTTTCTTTCTTTCTTTCTTTCTCTTTCTTTCTCTCTCTTTTTAATCTTGTTTTCTTCATTTTCTAATGGATACTGCCTATATAAATGCTGAAGAGATGAGAACACATAGTTAATTCCTATAATGTTTCTATAATCAATGCTTTGTATCTGAACAAAAGTGTAAAGAAGGACATAAATGCACTAAGCTGCACTTCAAAAATGACATTGTAATTGCAGGACTGCCTATCTTACCTTGGCCTCAATCATTTACCAGAATTTAAATTTATTTCAAATTGTTCTCCCAAGTCTGCCTAATTTTTTTTTTGTCCAAATAGCAGCAACTCACAGTTAGTGAACAAAGCTTCAAGATTTTTTTTTACTTACAGCTAAATTTAACTTTACCCATCCAATAAAAAAGAAATAAGGCAGCCTTTATTATCTCCCTGGATTTCTAGGTATGATACCACATCATAGAGAAGTGGTTATTAGAGACAATGGCCTACCAAGGTGAAGTTTGTAATAAAGCCTATTATGTGGTTTCACCATTGACACTAATGGAATGTAACAGTGATTTAGAATGATTTAATGGTTCCCAGGTTGTGCTCTAATAGTGCTCTTTATATTATGATGTATATCACAAAACCTAATGTGGCTGTTGTGATATATTGACAGTATTCATGCTGTTTCATTTTTTTAGGGGAATTTTAAAAACTGTCAAAAAAGAAAATTAATAGGCTGCAACTGCGTTATTTTCAAGGGCTCTGTTTTTTAAATATATGTGCATAAATTTCTATTTGGTGCCATGCTTAAGCTAATAAATTCATTTACATTTTTATTCCAAAGTCATAAAAGTAGAATGCGTGCATGCACACATTTGTGTGTGTGTTTGAAGCCTTGCTTTAGAAAGATTACATAGTCATCTCAAAATCTGTTTACAAAATTGTTTCAGTGGTTTCAAATGCTTGCAAAAGGGGAGTGTGAAAGCAAGTTTTCTACTCATGACCTGCAAAGCAACACTAATTTAACAAAAGGCAGACTGCAGAGGGTATGACTCTGCAGTCTTTTTGATTTACTCAAAAAACATCCAGACCCTTAGGGGTGCAGGTGGCTTTTAGACTTGCACTTAAAGTCTGGAATCTAAATAAAACCACAATCATCCTGGAAGAGAAACAAAGGAAGATGTATTAGAGCTGAGATACCTGCCTTTAGAAATAGTTTGTGTGCTTCTCAGCAATGCCTGACCTATTAGCTCTACGGCATATCTGGTTTCAGGTAGGTTAAGGAATAGAAGGAATTTTCTTGCATTTTAAAAAGTTTTTCTCTGACTTCTTGTAATTAGAAGTTTATATCATAAACTGTAATTGTTCTAATTTTCAGAATTCTGAGCACCTCCTAAGTACTCCAGGACCTTTGAGTGACAGGAAAATGCTCAATGAATTCAGGTCATGATGATAAGCTACCAGTGAAAATACCTACAGAACAAAGTTCCCCCCTCCCCAAAAAAGGAATTTCATACCTGGCTACATTTACCAGGATTAAAGGTCCTTAGTGTTTTTTCTGATAAGCATTTCCTTCCACATTCCCAAAACTTCACCCTTTTTCAAAATTAATTTCCCACACTTTCATGTTGAAACTGTGCACAGCTCTTTTGGAAGGCAAAACAAGGTAGGTACCATGAAAACGTGATTGCTGCTGCCTATGTTTCATTAACCACTGCAAAGGGAGCAGATCTACTCAATCCCCACTCAGGCTCAGAAGCTTCCGAGATGTTGCTCATCTCTTCTCCCTCATGTAGTGAGGAACTGGAAAATGTAACTGCTGGTGAAGATGGGAGAAGAACAAGAGTGCAAGCCCTTACAGGTGCTGTAGAGGGGAAGAGGACAGCAACGTGATAGCTGACTGGCAATGGCAAAGCAGGAGGAAGCTGAACCAGGAGAAGGTGGGGCCCCTGGGTCCCAGATGGGTAACAGTGAGTTGTCCTCATGGAGGGTGAGCATTGCTTCCGGTGGTCCCACACCAGCAGGTAGGTGCTGCTGTGACACCACTTGCACTGCTGAAGTGGGCACAAATCCATGAGGGTTCATGTTGCACCCTCCTTTCGGTGGTGTGAAAGAGTGCAATTAATTTAAATAAGTCAGCTGAATTTACCCCAGATGAAGTTTTCTTTAGGTTTCCAAGCTAATTTAAGTACTATCCCTTAAGAGAAAGAAAGACACCAAGGTTTGGGAGGAAAAGTGGTGTCAGTAAGTGCTCAGAGAGGACACAGGTAGTGGTGAGCATAGTTTTTGGTCTGGCACCACCTTATCAAGGGCTTCCCAAGCAAAGAGACTACTCATTCATACAAAGAGCCTTCTTTGTCATACTGGAGCAATAGCCATTTACATAGCATGGGCTAATTGCTCTGTTGCAGGGCAATTACGTGACACTTGTCATATCCTGCTTCAGGTTAGCTTGCTTGGAGACTTTTTTTTTTTTTTTTTCCCTGTGAAAACACCATCCTCTGGTAAAACTGCCTGTGAAGGGATCGGCTGGAACACAGCCAGCCATCTCCTGATGGGATCACAGTTTGCATTGCATGTGCTTCCACCCTCATGGCAGGGGAATTCAGTGAGCAAAAAAAAGGACAATTTTCCTCTTTCTCCAATTCATCCTCTAAAACTATCCACAAAACCATAATTTTTCAAGTGTAAAGAGTATGTACAGGCTGGAAAATGGTTTTATAAATAGAATGTCATATTGAATCATGACTTTTGGGGCACTGAACTGAGAGAGGACAGGCAGAATTTTGGGGAAAGTCATTTGTTTTAGACACTGAAGTTATTTCAAAGTTATAAGCAAGATATTTCTCATGAGAAGTTCTCTCTTTTTTTTTTTTTCCCCCCCCTTTTTATACTGTATCATCCCTATGGAGAGCTTTGTGGAATCATAGAGAACCAAGTTAGGCAACATGCCTGTTATGTAACCTCACAGTTCCTTAAAAATAATGGGAATGTCACTATCACTTGAGCTTCTACATTCCCAAGGTTTATGTACAGCACATGGAAAGCAGGGTTGGGAAACAGTGAAGATCATATAATAAAAAATAAAGATAATTTTTACAGAAATGCATTGAAATTTGCATAATTATCATCCTATTTTGACTTTTTAACTTTAGAGAATCTATGTGGGTCAGTTTTCCCTGGTTTAATTAGCAAAATCAAAATAACAAAAACCGGCAATTTCCTTCTTCCGAGCTCAAGTGAACTACTCAGCCTGTAGCAATAATTATATTTTTCAAATGTGAGGTGCCTAATTTAAAATATGAGATTCCCAGTAGTTGCAGAAATTTTAAGGGTAAGAAGTGACAGAAGCAAGTGAGTCTTTTGCTCTTATCACTTCCCAACTGAAGGTCCTCTCAACATCTAAAGTTTAGAGGAATTTTGTCACTCATGTAAATAAATACTTGTGTCAATATTATTTATTTTAAAATATTTTGCCCACTGGGGTAAATGAAAAGCAAGTCTTTACTAATCAGATTACTAGCACGTGTATTCTAATTTATACATTCCATGGTTAGCCTTTAAGCCACAGCTGACCTCTTATTTTTTACATTAACTGGAAACAATTCATCAAGTAAGTTAGCCCTCTCCTTTCAAATCCACTTGTATTACTAAAAGGTTGAGTAAAGACCTCTGGGGAACAAGGGCAATTTTTGACATGGATCTCAACAGATTAAACTATGCAGGGACAATATAGAATACATTGGAGCAATAACATTATCACATCATAGCCTGATTGAGAGGCATTTCCTTGCATTTTTGTCCTTTTACCATAAGCCAATAGTAGCCACAGGCATTTGACTGGAGAGCCCGGAGGATTGACAGGCCTGGCAGTCATTACACGCTGGATTGAATACTAGATTACTCCAAAGTGGCTCAGGGTCAAGGATCAGTGTGTTCCCTTTTGGCACTAAATGACTTTAATATCCTTACTGTATTAGTCAATTACTTTAAAGCTGCTGCTCTCTGAGCTCTCTCTGCCCCCCTGCAGTTTACTATGGACATTTGAATTGCTCCCATACTTAACCCACACATCTGCTTTTAGCTGTCAAAAGAATAGTGCTACCACTGGAGCTATTGACAATGCAAAATGAACAGAGATACATGCTGTCAGTGTCAAGTGGCACTTTCTTTCCATTGTTTGTTTTAAACAACTCCTAAATAACACCACTGTGACACTGTTCCTAATTCAGGAAGTGTTGGAGGGTGTTTTGCAGACTACCTTTAATCTAATCTCAACATGACCAAAACAAGCAGAAGTAGGTTATTCTGTCCTCACAATTAATTGTGGGCTTTTTTGGGAAAAAAATGTTTTCCAAAGAGCTGAAGTCCTATGGTAAGGCACAAAATGAAGGGTTACTTTCAACTCATACTTAAATTTCACAAGAGTTTCTGTGACTATAGCAAATTACACTACACTTCTGAATTTATTGGTGCAACACACTGAAGAATTTTATATCATGGCCACTGAACATTAAAAGATCTGGCTTGGCTTGGTGTTAAACCAACATGTCTAGATTAAATATGAGCAGAGCTGATCTGAATTTTAAAACTGCTTGAAAGTCATGCCTTTAGTATTTTAGTGAAAGTGATATCACTGCCTATGAAAGCACATCTGTGCTTTGGGGCCCAATTTGTGTGTGGTGATGTCATTGGGTTAAAAAAGCAGCTCAGGACTTTACAGCTAGAGACATACAGAAATCATTTTCTCTTACGAATATACTTGTTTTCATCTGCATGAGGACAAATGGGCACTGCATCTTACTGAGAGAGTTGTCAGCTGTGCAGTCTGGTGAGTGCATGTTGTTTGCAGACAGTCACATATTTTTCCTCTTTTTATATTAACTTGTAACATGGCTACATGGACTGGTTGCTTTGTTACTATTGTGAAAAGTACAACTATTATTTTACAAGGAATAGCATCATGCTTATTGCTGTGTGCATCAAAATGATCTGCCTTGTGAACGATCCAAGAAGGATCTGTCACATCAATTTTACTTTTCTTATTCCTCAGAGGCTGTTAAATATCCTAATGAACAAGGGCTTCAACATCTTCATGTAGTGCACACACACACACACACACACACACACACACACACACACA
>VXAU01002296.1:1176886-1179386 GCA_013399695.1 Formicarius rufipectus
ATAAAAAATTGACACACAAGGTAGATGTAACACAGGTCACTGCTTACTGGGAATTCTAAAGGATAAGATATCCAGGCTGCCCAACATATCTATCAGGTTAGTGTCTACTTAGACCTGTTTCCAGATGGCAGGGGTAAAGAAAAAAATTAATCCACTGTGCACTGAAAGGGTCTGGAAGGCTTAGGCAGTATCAGAGGCATTTTATCTCCTGGTTTCAGCCATCTTTATATTTCACTAGAAATTACAAATGCTGGGCTAAGAAGCAGTTGAAACAACATCTTGAAAAAAATTTTCACTCTCTAAGTGCTTGTCCATGTTTTTCAGGATCTTTAGGGAAATAAATACAATGTAGGTATCAGAGTACTAACAGAAACACAGAAATATCATCAGTTCTAAAATATATGCACACTTGTATGTCTTTTTATTCACAAACATACTTCACATGATGAATTCCAAGTTTTGCCATTTCAAGTAGGTATCTGCTCCAGAAAGGCAGAAAGACATGTGGACAGTAATATATACTTCGTTTGCAGTATGCCTCAACTCAACAGTGAAGCATAATTAATGGTGCCTTGGGGAATGCTCTGAATAATTGTGCTAATTTAAAATTTAGTCAGCAAAGGACCTTAAAAAACTTGATACCTCTTGGTAATGATGCATCATTAGCACTTTTCATTCATTTATATTTTGTTGTGTTTAGGGATTTGGGTATTCGGGAGAAGAAAGGTAGCCTGACAAGAGAGCGATTGAATCAGCCCCCTTGATACCTGGGAGGGACAGAAGGTGAAGTACTGTAGCTGCAGTTGACAACTACTTTAATATGAGCCACTTATAAATATTTACAATTCATAAGTCAATTATGAGCTTCTGTATAGCACATAAATAATACCATAAGTATTTGGCATATTTACTTGGAGCATAGTCATTAGTTAGGAGATAGCTTAAAGAGTTACGGAAATATTTTCAATTAGAAAAGCTTCATTTGGAGACTGCAGTGCACAGCTTTGAAGAAAATAATGCACATGAAACAGGTGAGTTCACAGTTCTAGAAAAACATCCAGCTTCAGTGAAATAACATACATAAGATTAATAGAAAATGGCTCTCAATGATTTATTTGGCAGAGATACCATAGCACTTAATGTATGGCCTTTTTGCAGAACAACAATAAACATATCAGAATCTAGTAAAAAACCAGTGAGTACTGTTTACTGCACAAGTAATTGTGTTAGGGATATAATTCTTGTTACGGAATTCTACTAATAAGTTGATTTTGTTGGTTAAATGAGACACCTCAGGTGCATGATTTTGATCTGACTGCAATGAAAGATCAAGCTCTCACTAGGCTGACAGGTTGAAAATGAAGCACCTACTGACTGACAGATTTCAATCTTTTTTGTTCTGGACAGACATTTACATGCAAACTTTTTTTTTGTTTGGTTCTCATATTAAATGTTAAACACTGTTCAAAAGAAGGGGAAAAACCCAACGTCTCAACTTTCCGTAAACCACAATCAAATAAAATTAAAAAACTTTCATAGAATGCATCCTTTTGTTTTGTTTTGGTTTGGTTTTTTAAGCTGAAACATCTGTACTCTCCTGAATTACTTTAGGCAGAATAATTATCTGTACCTTCTGTCTCTTTAATAAGTCCAAGGTGCAGTGATGAGTGATGAATACATTAATCAGGAATGAAAACTAAATTGAAACGTTCTGGGGCAAATTCATGGATACACAGAAGGATAAACTAATACTCAGCACAGGTAAAACTTACAGTGTTCATGTGTCTGATTTTCATGTTTTCTGGACTTTGTAATCCCTGTTTTTTTTCACAAAATGATGAGGTTTTAAATGACCGCTGGGGATGGACACTCCTTTCTTTTCATCCTGGTGGGTAATGAAAGAGACAACACTTCCAGCCATTATCCCTTTGAGTGCTGAGTGGGAGTGCAGTTAACTTTGATAGCATAGAAGTACATTTTTTATTGCATAGGAAAAAAAATGTTGAGAATAACCTATTCAGTTTAACATTTTCACAGAGTAATTACACATAAAATTAGCTAACCATTAAACTTTTTAGCTACTTTTCCCGATCATATTAACTGTGTACATACACATTTCATCTCTATGCGCAGAAAAGTTATTTTAACCTAGCAATATCCACAGAAACAATCTAGCCTGATTTTTTTTTCCATTTTTACTTGTTGATAATTTTAGGTTTGTCTCTCAAGCTATAATTAATTTTTCAGATACTAGTATAGAAAATCAATCCACAATGTCTTTCTCATGTTTGTACAGTGCAACCACTCATTGATGAAGTTTCAAATATCAGAAAAGTGTCTGTTTTCTGTTTAATTTGTATGCTCTTTTTTAATAGGATTGTCAGAGCCTTCTTGTCATGCATCATCCTCAGGTATGTAGACAACATACAAACTTTCTTGGAATCATATACAATCTTATAATTTTCTCTCATAAAAAGACATACACAAATCAGGCTGCTAA
>VXAU01002296.1:1181886-1219386 GCA_013399695.1 Formicarius rufipectus
AGTTTACACATTCCTGTCTCCTCTTTAAAGTGGCAAAATACAATTATTTTGAAAATATATAGCAGAAACACTCCATGCCAATACTTACAATATCAGGACAGTGGTTCTGAACTATATTTTTTCTGTCTTTCTCAGAAAGATAATCGTGAGTGTGACAGGGAAAGAAATCCTTATGTGCAGTTTTGCAAGAACCACGTGGAGCAGATACTTGATTCGGTATCATGCTAGTACTGCTACAGGCAACAAGATGTTTCAGTAGAAGTTGGGATTTAATATGCATTTAAACTTTTTCTCTGTGACCTCTCTCCCACCCATTAAATTTCTTACAATAGACTCTTATGAGCTTCTCAGGGATAGTTTTTGATTGGGAGTTGGTGAGGCTACATTAAAGCTTCCTAATGCTTTGACTATCCAAACTCATTGCTTTCTTATGTAGCAAAATACTATAACGAAAACCCGAGGGCAGCTAACATATATGTAACCATTACTAATTCCATGGATCTTTACTAGTGTGCAACATTGATTTGCAGAGACAGTAATTGAAATTAGACGTTTCATCATTCATTATTTCACTTTGCCACCTTGGACTTAACACAGGCATCAACTCTATGCAATTTCAATGTAATTGTATATATGTGTAGATAGAGAAATATGCACTTCAGAATGAGTCTCTTAATGCCAAGAAAGTTCAAATGTAATCCTCCCACTGCCCCAGATCTGTGTGCAATTATCATTAAGTTCAAGTAGAGATGCATAAATAGAAGCAGCAAAGCATCTGACCCATCACTGATATTCAGGACTGTTTCTCTGTTTTAGGTGTTTATGTTAAATTTACTCTATTTCAAGCAATTTAGATTATATTTTGAGAAACTGCAAAGACAGAGAGATATGAAGATCTGTGTTATATGAATATCCATAGAGAAATGGGGAAAACAAACAAACAAACAAAACCAACAAAAATAAAAAACAAAACAAAACAAACAAAAAAAAACAAACAAAAACAAACAAACAAAAATTTTCAGTACCTCAGTATCTGCCTTGCAAAACTAATGCTATGGTAGACACCTGAGACAAGAATACACACTGTGCATTGATGACACAAAAAGTTCACCCTGAGCTTTTCCAGACTTATGGAAGAAAAATATTTTATTTATAGCCAGCTTATTTTTTTAATAATTTCATGCTGTGACTAGCATGTATCTACTTTTGCCTACCTAAGTAGAGTGCATTGAGGGAAGCAAGTAATGTATGTTTAAGCCCAACTGGTGTCTCAAAATCTTTCGCTGCAGACCCCAAGGTTATGTCTGAAAGTATTCATATTTTTTAATATATAATTGAGAATATGAAGTGAAATACTAACATAACTCTTTTCTAGGGCCAAGAGCAGGCAGGTCATGAAAAGCTGACCAAGAGGGTAAATAAAATTAATGTAGTATTGTTCAAGGGCCTGATTAGCACTATTTATTTGTCATTCCTTTCAGGTATTGAGTTTTCATTACACTGAGCTTGGAGCTCAACATGTACTCTTTCAATCATTCATTCTGACCCAGTTTGTCACAGCTAAAAGTTCTGCTATACATGACTTTGGTGGTGTCAGCATGAAAGCGTGGGGTATGTTTACAGTCTTCTTTTTATACATGTCTGGGGCAGAAGAGCTATTGAAGCAAACTGCTTCTCACCCACACAGAGGGTAGTCCTTCAATGTCACAGCAGAGGTCACTGACAGGGCAACACAGAGAAGACAGCTTCCGAAGAGTGTATGTAAGTTTTCCATAATGCTCATCCAACTTTTCTCAAACACTATCAAGAGAAATGTATTTTACCCTTTTGTAATCAGCAAATTCAAATGCAAAAATACATCTTTAAAACTTTAAGGATCTGCAATATTATACAATGTTTGCAGGAACAACCATCTCATGCCGTAGGAGTCCCACAGTTCTGGTAACAGCCAGAACACTGTATCATTTTTGTGTTTTAACAATAAATATTTGTGACTGCTAATCTATTCAGTGAAGCTATAAAATTTCTTGTTGATGTTGCTATACTGACCTCTGCAGGCTTTGGAAGTTTGGAACCTTGTTTACTGCAGTCACTGCTGTGACCCAACAGGGAGCTAAACTAGTCCATAGCACCAGAACACTTGAGGGCTAACATACTCATCTGAAAGCAGTATTTCTTCTTAGTTCTAAATAACAAACTGTAAAAGAATTTAAAGTTATGATTTGAAAGTAAATGTTAATGATGCTCAGAATATGTTATTTTAGGAAAAAGTAAATTAAATGAAAAAATCAGTATTTAAATCAGTCCTTTACAGTTCTGGGGTTTTACAATATGACCTGGTAATTAAGAATACAACCATTTTAGATGAAAAATATTATTCCCATTAGCAACTGCACAAAATTTTTCTGTTAAGAAAAAGAAATTCTGCTGTATAATTAATCCAATTTTATCCAGTCTGCTATTCCACTCCTAGATCTAGTTAAATTAAAAGTTGCATATGTTCAGTATAGGCTCTAAGTACAAGCTTTCTCAACTAGGACAGACATACCAAGATGAATAGTGATACTTAAATGAAACAAACTTCCCCGGTTTCTGAGTTTCAGTATCTTGAGTTAAATTAATTTCACAGACACAGTACAATGCACGCATTAATCTAATCTGGGTTATTTTTTTGTTAAATAGTTACTGCCTTTCTGGAGTTAAGTATGTTCCTTACACTTATTCATGTCCAAATACAATTTTTCAATTATGGTCTGACACTTATTTTATACATATATATCATTTTTGTAACTTAGAGTCATGTTTGGCCAACATACAGAGCTATGCCCTATACCTTGTTTATGTTAGAAACAAAGACTCTCTGAACTGCAGCTCTGTTTATAACTATTTGTGGTTTAACAAATGACAAAATACAGAAGACTTAAAAATCTTGGTCTGGAAAAAAAACATCTCAGCCTGGTTTATGTTTTCTTCTACTTTCCCCACATTTATTGATTTTGTTAACTGTTTCAGCCATTCACTGTACACTTCTCTGACCACATCGTATTTATATTGTATTCAGGTAACTGACATTTGAAGAAAAACAAAGCATGCAGGATGAAATCCTGACTCCTCCTGACTTTAGGAGAGTCAAGCATTTTCCTGCAGCATTTTTATTGCTCTTCCTTCAGCTTCAGAATGAAATTATGTCTTCAACAAATTCAAAGTTTATCTAATCAATCTTATTCTGTACCAGAATGACAAATTGTACCCTGAGACAAACAGACATATGGACACTCCATCTCCACTATTTGTGGACAAAACTTTGCATTTTGGGATGGCAACATTGTCACTCAGTTTGGATTAAATTTTCTATAGTGCAGTACCATTAATCATGACATGACAAAGATGGGTAAAACTGAGAGCCTTTTGTGGGAAAGTAAAATACACATGGGAAGCTGCAAGACAGTTCTTTAAATATTTGGCTTAATATTCACTCCCTCAGTTTTATTTTTTTCCGATTTTTAATGCTGTCAAAACAAATTGTCTGAGATAACTAGTGATGTTGTTTGAGAGAAGAAAGATTTTCATATGGTGTGGCACAGAGAGGAAAGTTGTAGGCTTCCATTTANTTTGTTTGAGAGAAGAAAGATTTTGAGATTACTATTCCATTTATCTGCTGCCATTTGGTTTACAAAAGTCTCTAAATCATAATCTTCTAACTTGTCCAAGTGCTGATCGTTCTCTTGTGCTCATCCTGCCACTGCCTGCAGTGCTCAGAGTTCTGGATAAAGGGATAAATTTTTATGCATTTACAGACTGATTAACCCAATGTTTCTCGTCCAAATCAAGAACAATGTCAATAATGACCATAAAGTTTCTACAGAGCAAAATCCTGGCTACTAGCATTCATGTGAGGTACCTTCAAAGGCTGCATAGCTTTACACAGTATCTGGAGATGCATCCAGGCACATACCTAGTATTCTTCAGTCACAAAAGTGCAGCCAATCCATGTGACCAAACTAGGGCTAATCTGGAGCAGAAAATGCAAAAGTATGTCTAGTGAAGAATTCAGGTCCTCATCTACTCCCTCTGCTCCACACTGCTAATGTTAATATAGCCACATTGTCTTACTCAGTCACATAGAAAATATTGACAGTTTGAGACTAAACCCCTGTGTCTTAACCCTCAGGGCTATCCAGTGAGAACGGTCAAAGGTAGAGTCACTTCTGGTTACCAGCAAGTTTGTATAGGTTGGGACGGTAAGAAAGGGCAACTGGAAGGGGAGTGTGACTCCTCTACTTGCTCCTCCCCAAAGAAAGCACTAGAGAATTACAGACAGAGATGATACAACAGCAGTAATGGCAATTGTCAGTCCACTTCCATACTCAGCCACACTGCCTACTTTGCAAAATGAAGTGCTGAGAAACCTGAATTCATTTTATGAACTTGTTTGTGTTTTCATATGGTGTGGCACAGAAAGGAAAGTTGTAGGCTTCCATTTAGCAAGCTGTGTTCTGACTCTAGGACCCCATGCCTGCAAAATACCTTTACAGCAAGGACTGTTGAAGGCATTTGCTTGGCCCAGGCTCACACCATGCAGGATCAGGGAGCTGAAGGCTGGAGGCACTTGTGTCCCATTGCAATGGAGCATGTTAGGAGGTTGCTCGTGGTCATGGCTTCAGCTGTAGTTCCACTAAGATGAAAGTTGTTTCAAAGGCTGAAAGCAGTATCTCTACATATGGCAAATCTCCAGGTGTAGGTACAAACCAAATTGGAACCAGGAAAAGTCTTTATAGCACACTAAATTAATAACCTAGGTGCACCCTAAGCATAGGTACCAGAACACTTTAGCTAAGGCAGCATAACTGAGCAGGGGTTTTATGATGTGACTGCTTTTCCTAGGACAATTCAGGACTCTTAAGACATGCAGTATGCAACTGTCAAATTGACCTGGAATATAGGCTGGAGGAGCAATGAAGCTTAAGGCAAGGGATTTTTTATTTTTTTTTTTTTTTTGTACCTGTTGCATCTAGACCACATAGTAAATTCCAAAGTTCTATAGAGACATAGCTCATAGTATTTGAATTATGGTTCTTTGTGTGCTGATCCCAGATTACAGCACCTGAACAAGCGAACTGAGCAGCCACCAAAGCCTTCTTTTGACTGTCAGCCTTGATTGCTTGGTGTTCATGCCAGGTCTATGCAGAAACGTGAATAATCATTCAATGTTTCATTCCTGCACTTTTCTGTTTTGATGGAAATTTAGGGCAGGATCATGGCCTGATTCTGTCAATATAAAGACCATAGTTTTGCTTTTGCCCTAGAAGTTTCTAATTTGCACTCATTTCTCTCTTGGATCTCTGTGAAAACAGTTGAGCAGGATGTCAACTCCTTTTTATTTTTCTAAGCACAAGCCTTGTTACATTTTGCTTAATCTTCCATCCGTATGGTGACATGCAAAACTGAATCTTGACCATTTGAGTTCAGCAATACACTGCCTCCCAGCAGGTCCCCCCAAGGGCACTGTGTCAGATGGTATTAGCAGAAGAACCAAAGCAAGTGTCCGTGCTGCACTGCTTGGACATGTATAACTGGAGCGTTCTGGAATCACAGAGTACTGTGTATACGACAAACTGTAAGCTCCCTTTAGACCAATAGCTTTCCACACACACCCTTACAACCGTGTTACAGTAGCTCTAAGAAACAGCAGTAAAGCAGTAAAGTGGCAAATCAGTAAAACAGCATCTTTGCCTGTTTCCCCTATTGAGCTCTATTTTCTGATGGGAATATGAAGCATTCATTGTAGTGTCAGATAGACCTCATTGTGTACCACTACTTCTACAAAAAAGTGCTTTAAGTTCCTTTATGCTATTTCGATGGCACAAAACAGATACAGGAGGGACTGTGCTTTGCCCCTTTTTGCAGCATTTGTGGTGCTGTAGACTACATTTGGTACATTATTACTGATACAAGCAGAAGTATCACCCATCAATCAGACAGAGATCTTCCTTTGCATACTTCAGAGGACGAACTTGTCTCAGTACTTCTGAGACATTGGGCATAAAGTCTTTTTCACTGATGTTCTTTGAATTTAAAAAAAATCAAAACACTATAGGATGTGTAGTGTGCAAATAGACTTTTCACTCTAACTTTCAGTAATGATACACGGGCTACAATTTAAGGAGAATTGTTAGTTTTCTGAGATGTTAAATTACTGGAGAGCATGAAATAATAATAATATGGGAAAAGACAGCACCCTAGTGGGGTGGACCATATAGAGCAGTGTGTAGCTCAATTCTGTATAGGCTCAATAACACCACTTCTTTTTCACACAAAAAAAGTTTATTCCTGGAGAGCATGGTTCTTACGCAGTGGCATTGTATTCTTCTTGCAGGATCACCTTGAGTACCTCATTCACACCTGATTCTTCAAGCAACTGAATGGTCTCATCTGAGTTAAATATCTGTTCACAAACTCAAAGTTAGGCCCAACCTTATGACTGCCTGAATATGGTCTCTACAATTTTGTTGGCTTTCACATTCAGTATAAGGTATCTGTTTGGGTTTGGGTTTTTGGGGGGTTTTGGGCGGTTTGTTTGGGATTTTTTTTTCTCTTTAACTGATCTTGCTTATATTTTAGATTCTCAAAGTATCTAATATAGCTTTTTTAGTTTACTACTGTCAATACCAGGATTTTTTTTTTACTTTTTAATTCTTTTTTTAAATTTTTTTTTAGCACACTTTACAACCAATCTGACCACATGGAACACTCCACTGTTTGACAAGTGGCTAAAAACTGTAGTAGAAAGAAACTTACTTTTTGTGAAATTATTCTCTGCTTATTCAGATCACAAAAATAAACTGATCCCAGACTAAAGTTCAAAATTCAGCATTTTAAACAAAAGAGAGAGAAATGGCATAATCTGGACACGTAGGGTGGTTGTACATAATGGCTCAAAGTCTAGGCCATGCTAACCTCTTTCTTTTAGGTACTGTCGGGGTGTTGTCATATTCTCTTGTATTTCTTGTCCCTTAATAATATAAAAAAGTGAATAGCAAAACCCCCTCAAACATTATAAACTAGTATCAACTAAGAAAATTAGCTTTGAATCTTTAAGATTCATTTATGCATGTAAAAAACCCCACATATTTACATAAAGTATTTTGCAGATGAGAAGTAAGAACTTCAAGTCTTTGGTCACAAGATTAAAGAGTCAGATAATTTCTTCTGGTTCCTGACCAAAAAGAAAACTGAAGACCTACTTCCTTGAAGAAAAAGATTGTCCATATAGTTTTATGCCTTTGTATACATGTAGGGCAACAGAGCTCCTGCTACAGTTTCAACCACAACAATATGGAACAAGTTGGGTCTTGCAAATGAATGATGTGTTTAGCAAAAGAATTTGTCAACAACTGTATTTTCCTTTGCACAGAAATAAATAAAGTCCAGTTTTATATGACAATATTTAGCCAGCACCACTTTGGCTTTTTGGAGTGCGTAATACTGCAGCAGTTTTGCCTGTTTCCACTCCCTTCCCTGAGTACCCCGCTAAATCACTTTGCTAACTGTAGCCCCCAGGTACTGGTGAATTCTCAGCTGATGTTGGTAAGTGGTCAGTGCTTTTGACTTCACTTAAAAGGCACTGCTCTTAGCCTTCAAATACCATTTTGAAGAAAAGGCTTCATTTGGATTCACTGTCTTTCTTCCAGTAGGCTTACATTTTATCAGGAAAGAATATTTATAACTGGCCTCTCCTCTCATCCAAAATCTGAGTAAACATCTACAGATACATTTGTATTGCCATCTCTTAAGTAGATTAATATTGAATTGTCTGCTAAAAGCTCTCTTCAGTGATATGAAACTTTTGGATATTTTTGGCTGCTCATTTGCTTATGTTGGTCTTATCTTTTCAGCCAACTAATATTCTCTTTGTTTTCCATTTTGCTTCAGAACTGATACAAACATTGCCAAGGGATATTGACCTTTTCCACAGGAGCTGAATGTTGCATCAGTGAGAATACTTGGAAAATATGGGACTTGTAGGGCTGTGTGATTAGGTGCTGGAGCAGGTCCAGAGAAGGACAATGAGTTTGGTGAAAGGTCTGGAGCACAAGTCCTTTGAGGAGTGGCAGAGAGAGCTGGAGTTGTTTAACCTGGAGGAGAGGAGTGAGGCCCTATCACTCTCTACAACTATCAGGAAGGAGGTTGTAGCCAGGTGGGGTCTTCTCACAGGCAGTGAGCAGTGGAACAAGAGGACTCAGTCTTAAACTGTGCCAGGGGAGGTTTGCGTTAGAAATTATAAGTTCTTTACAGACAGAGTGGTTGGATATTGGAATGGTCTGCCCAGAAAGGTCATCAAGTCACTGTTCCTGGAGGTATTTAAGAAGGGACTGAATGTGGCACTCAGTGTCATGGTCTAGTAGGCAGTGTGATGTTAGGTCAAAGACTGGAATCAAGGATCTCAGAGGTCTTTTCCAACCTAGTTGATTCTATGATTCTCTGATAATATGGGCTTCACAATCGGCAATACTGTACAGAGAAATAGCAGACTTCTATGATTTAACAAGAATTGTGCAAATACGCAGCCCTCAACACCATTTATGAATTAATCAAGTGCACAAGCACCTCTTAGGAGGACTTCATATTAGGTATGGAACTCGTCTAGGAACATAATACTAAAAATCCCTACAAAACTCATTAATAGGAATTACCTCTTCCAATTTTCAATTTAAATATATGATAGAAAAAGAAACTTTCCACTGGACTTGAATTAGAGATAATATAATGGAGGATTTATAAAAGTTTAAAAAATGCTGAACAAATATGTGTTTTATATTTAGATAACAACATTCCACTAAGAGATTTCAAAAAGCAATTTTGACACTGATGCAAATAATGTTTTGCCAGGCACTTATTTTGGATACAAAAGGCTTCATTTTGTTGTCATTACTGACACATCCTTTTCTCAGGAAGCACAGTATGCCCCAATAAAAACAAGAAAATGGTTAAGTAGGACAGGTCCGTTGTGACTCAGCTGTCTGCACATCCACATCTTATACAAGGGGGGAGCAATGACTACAACTTAACCTTTGAAACAGGAGCAAAATTATGTAAAGTTGTGTGAAGTCACTATATTTTTACCTGGCTGTTATAGAAGTACTTTTAAATGCTGTCAGGCAGTTCAGATGATATAAAAATTCCAATACAGCCTTCAACTTGAGTCAAGGGTACAGTTAAAGAGTTATTAGCACCCAGCAAAGTGTGTTAAGTCTGACATTCATGATGTCTCAGTTATTAAATAGATACTAGTACACGTACTGATTTTCTTATAAAACTTGATAATGATAATGACCTTTCCATTTAGAATCAAGCTTTCAATGCTGAAAACATTAGCAGATTTATAGAATTTAACACTGGACGCAAATTACAGATCATTGTCAGTTTTTCACATACAAGGAACTTGAATTTTTCACTTTTTGTCTTGAACATTCATGTGTCATAATGACCATCAAATGTATATATTTCTATGCATAGCTAACATAATTGATGTTACACTCAATTTATCAATTGATTTAGTGCTCCTCTGCACCACTGCATTATTCCACTGAGATGATCTGCACACAGTAGTGCCTTTAAATGTTAAAAAAATATTACAATGGATTCTGTTGCTGATACTAAACAACAGATGTTTTGAATGACAAAACATCATCCTCAAACAGGCTAGTATATAAATCATTTGGGGCAAAGCTTGAAAGCAGATACTAAGGCTGCTGTTTTGCCACTCACTGTTGTACTCTACTGGAGGGATTTTTCTTTTTAGGTACACTAAGTAGACATAAGAGACACTCATAAAAGAAAATGCCAGACATTGCTAAATACTGAACAAAATTTGGTCTGGAGTTCTCATCTTAGTAAAAATTACTGCATTTCAAGGATCAGGTTTTCATCTACTAAAAAAATCAACACATTTTTACTCCTTTCAATACGGCTATGCCAGTTTATGTGAATCCAGGATCTAGCCCATTTCAATAATGAATGAGAATAACTCCAATGGGGATTACAGCATCTGAGAATTTGACCCCTCACTCGCTATTACATAGAGAAAAAAAAATAAAAAGAAAAAAAAGAATAATTTTTAGAATATTTAATATATTTTTTATGCACAAACAAGGAGTTATTTCTAAAACAAACAAGCAATGCTCAGTGCTTCAGCAGATGGAGATGATGGAGATCACTCTATTTTACTTTTTTGTCCCCAACCAGTCCTTTTCATCATACTTCTGTTCAGTGCTTCATATCCCTTAATAACCCCTGTGCTCTGGATTAGCCTTTGCATTCATGTCTGATGCTCTTTCAATTATCTGTGGGGCCAAGTTATGTGAGGAACTATTTTTGAATAGTACTGGTACTGTGAAAGGGTACTATTTATGTGACTTCAAGTTTATTTACATGAAAAATAATAATTTGTACAAAGTGGCATCTCTGGTTACTTCAGAAGTCCCCAGTTAACAGTGATTTTAGAGCTTTAAGGGTGGAAGTTATTCACCAGGTGGGATCTGAATTATCCCGAACTTGTCCCAGGGAAAAGTACTAGGGGAGAATTAATTTCATTTACTAGACACCTCTACCCAAGGTTGATATCAATTGCACCCTAGAAGTGCCAGTTTCTCTCCAATAACTATAAAGGAAGACAGAGGACTTGCATAGATGCAGATGCCAATATTTGTCAAATTCCAACCTGCCTTCTTCTTTCCCTGAGAAAAGGAAAACTCCCTCATCTCCCTGAGCATGACCCTATCTTAAAGGACCAAATCCTACAGGATACTCTGTGATATGCTTTTTAACAGCATTTATTCTCAATTGCCTTAGGATCAAGAGTCAAAGATGAAAGATGCTTGCTATGGATTGGGCAAAACTTTTGAGGAAGGGGTAAAGAGATAAAAGAAAAGGGTCAAAAATATTGTCTTAGGAGCTGGATAATATCACGCCATCTATTTCCTCTTGTGGAGAAAACAGGGCTTGTGTCTTGGTTCCCACAGAGAGCTCAAAAAGCAAATTTCACCTGTTCTGACTGCAGATTTTCTGAACAATGAGTACCTACTCCAGGAATTAAAGCTTATTCACATAACATAATGTTAACATGAGAAAAAAGAAAGGTTCCATGAAAGTGATCCTGAAAGATCTGAGCTCTTCCCACACAGATGACCTCAAATGACTATTAAATCACCTAAGACAAGGTAGTGAAATGAATGGCATCCTTTCCCTTTTCGAAAATAACATACTGGTGTTCTATGTTTATCTTTGTCTACTCTATCTATCTTCTAAGCCTATCATTATGCGATCCAGAAAATTTAAGTCTATATGTGATCCTAATCTCAAAGCAACCACTTCAGCTAAAAGCTTACAAAATTGTATATGTTGAGTATGTTTATATAATTACATTAAAAAAAAAAAAGTTAAAGATTTTGACCAAAAAAACCCAAAATCATAACACAGTAGCACCATAAATGTAAGAGAACACTGTTAATATTTTGATTCAAAATAAGTGGAGAGTGTAAAAATACTGAATTTGTTATTTTTGAGGAGTTTCCTTTTTTTATTTTTATTTTTGGTTTTACAGAGAAACATTTGAGTTCTCTTTTTACAGACACTGGAAATTCCCAAGGATTAACAGGCAAGAGTGGTTTACACATTGATTGATATTTTACAAAAATATGAGGGTATTACTTGTGCTATACTCCATCTAATTATTTTTATTATTTTACCTTGATCATGGTGAAACTCAGGCCTAAAATCTCAGATCTGGATAAATAGATCCATGAAATTTATAAGGGAAACAATTTAAAGTGGAGTTTCAGTTAGTTAAAACCAGAAATGTATTTAGAACAAAATCCTGGTTTTGAACACTACTGGACACGTGGGAAACCTGTGGTTGTCATCTTATGGCCAGAATTTTTAATACATCAGGGTAGCTGTGTAGAAGAACATTTCAGTGATTTTATTGCTGAATTTTTGTAGAATATATTAATTTTGAAAATATTTTGCTTAAATACTAGCCATCTCTGAGGAACAGATCTGTTTATTATCAATGATTTTTTATTATTAATGCAGAGTCAGTCTTTAATATTAAAGAAAGATCTAGTCTAAACTTAGAAATTCAAAGTTAAAGATGATGTTCTACATTCAATTCATCCTCTGACAGCTTGTTATTGAAGAACGTATAATGCTAACATCACACACAGATCTGAGGCTCCACCATTACCTAAGCACAACAGGGTGAGATAACGACAGTGTGTCAGCCTTTTGTTGGTCCGTGTCACAACCTTCACATTACTTTGTGAGAAGAACTGCTGTCAGGGCATTTCAAGTTGCTTTTGAAATAGTGCCAAGAATAAGGAGGCCCCACTGTCCAATTGCCTTTCCAGTATTAACAAACTATATAGGGGGAAAAAAAAGAAGAAATTGCTCAGTTTGCATCTCAGTGCATGAAAAATCCTAAAGTGTTGCAGGGACAATTGATTATCCAAAGGGCAACACATCATTTCTGACTGAAAAAGGCCCTTTCTGGCATCCTACTGGTTAGCTATATGAACATTTTTTTTGTATTTTCCTTTCAACAACTGAGAAATGAAGAAAGGGTAGAAAATGAGGTTACAGGGAGTGGAAAAATCAGAAGAAAACAATGTTTCATAAGATTGTTAAGGTTTTCACCCCCTTGTCTAGGAATAACCATTTTGTTTCCTTGGCCATCGTCATCACCTACAGCAAATATTTAAGTATTTCTTCATTTGTTCTTTAAGGAGCTTATTGCAATAGACTGCACTTCCTGTACTAGAAGTATATTGTCTGAATGAGAGCAAAGTGACTTTAAATGTAGCTAAGACAATATTAGGGAAGCATTAACTATCCAGAAAAAGTTCCACAGACTCTATTGTGATTCATGACTCTTTGTCACAATGAGCTGGTAGCATTTACAAAGACAACATTGGAATAGTTTGTTCCCCTAGCTGGCACCATTCACATTGTTAAAGAGCAGTCATACTGAAGTGATATGTTCACCTGAATATTTCAAAATACCACTATTTAAGCAGATGAAATAGAGCTCAGCATTTGCTGGCTCACAATTTTCAGTTATTTATAACCTGTTAAAAGGTTAAAGTAGCCTTCTATATTGCAGTGCAAACAATTCAAAGATGGGCATGGGTTTCTTTGCTTTGGTGCATCATATCTTAAATAAAGAAGAAAAAGAAATCTCACAGATGGTCAAACAATATGCATGGTATATATGCAATAACTAATTCCATAATATCTAATATATAAATATTCTCAGTCCTAAATCTCTTTTCAGAGGAGTTTAAACTGTGACTTGTTCAGGCCATACAGTCCCTGTCTCTTAACACATCCTAGAGGAGTGATGGAAGAGTCTGTGCTAGTGATGAATTGAAATGGTCTTTAAAAGCATAGGAACAGTTCCTACCATTATTTTAGCTTTTATTTAATAACTGTATTACAGAGTACACCGCTGTATTGACATTGTGCAGCTAGGTTTTGTGGTGGGGAAGGCTACAGCGGTGGTTTCTGTGAGAAGCTGCCAGAAGCTGCCCCATATCTGTCAGAGCCAGTGCCAGCCAGCTCTAGGACAGACCTGCCACTGGCCAAAGCTGAGCACATCAGTAATGGTGGTAGCACCTCTGGGATAGCACGTTTAGGAAGGGGAAAGAATTTTTGCACAGAAGCATCTGCAGAGAAAAGATGAGTGAGAATATGCAAGAGGAGAAAACCTACAGGTACCAAGGATGATGAAGAAGGGAGAAGAGGTGCTCAAGGCACTGGAGCAGATATTCCCTTGCAGGTCATGAGGAACACCATGGTGAGGGAGGCTATCCCCCTGCAGCCCATGGAGGTCCATGGCAGAACAGATATTCACCTGCACCCTATGGGAAATCCACACTAGATTAGGCTCCTGGAAGGACTTGTGCTCCCATGGAGAGAGGAGCCCACAGTGGAGCAGATTTACTGTCAGAACTTGTGACCCCATGAGGGACCCACACTGGAGC
This sequence comes from Formicarius rufipectus, assembly GCA_013399695.1. Lineage (NCBI taxonomy): Eukaryota > Metazoa > Chordata > Aves > Passeriformes > Formicariidae > Formicarius > Formicarius rufipectus. Next base: position 1,195,926 of record VXAU01002296.1, read on the forward strand.
AGCCTGTTCCTAAAGGACTGAACTCCATGGAAAAAGAAGGACCTCATGCTGGAGTAAGGGAAGGACTTCTTTCCCTGAGGAGAAAGTAGCAGCAGAAAAAATATGTGATGAACTCACCATAACCCCCATTCCCCATATCCCTGTGTTTCTGGGAAAGATGAGGTAGAGAATAGGGGCTGAAACTAAGCGCAGGAAAGAGGAAGGGGTGAGGAGTTAAGATTTTTTTTTTTAAATTGTCCTATTCTGATTTTGATTTGTAATAAATTCAACTCACTTCCCCAAGCTGAGTCTTTCCTTTTTGGTTTTGTCCCTGATGGCAATTAATAAGTGATCTCTTGTTGTCCTTATCTCAATGCCTGAATCTTTTGTTATATTTTCTCTCTGCTGTCCAGCTTAGGAGGAGATGATAGAGTGGCTTTGGTGGGCACTTGGCATCTAGCCAAGCTCAAAGCACCATAACCCTAGAAGTTAATGATCCAGTCCTCAGTGTATGAAGAATTTGTTGTCTATGTAGAACCCTGTCAATTTAATGGTGGGAACTGTCATCCGTAGTTCTAAAGCAAGATCAGTTTGAAATGCAAGTGGCACTTACCTTATATTTTTCAACTGACAGTGGGTTGATATGACTGCTAATATGAACGGTTGGAAGTGCCTCGTTCTTGACATGAGCACTTAGCTTCACCTCATGCTGTATCACAGCATCAAGACAATAGCAAATATGTCGCATGCTTCTTATTCTCTAGGTAAGTAAACAGGCAAGAATATATTCCCTTACAATGTATATGTAAATATAGCTATGTATACAGATACACACGTGCAAGAGGAAGGCAAAATTGGATGTCTCTGGAGCAGACAGCACCATATCTTATTTTTAGTGGTTAGGACAAGATGATGTGTAATTCAAAACAGTATCACAAATCATAGCATTCAATTACTAAGTAATCCTTTTAACCCAAAAAATATACAAAACAGATTGTCCCTGTTGGGTAGAATAAAAGATTGATTGTCATGTGTGATTAATTTAGACATTTGAAAAAGTTTCATAGGATAACCCTGCAGTTTAGTTTGACAAGAGTAAAGATTAGACCATTCTAAAATCATCACAGAGTGTATTCAGTTTCATGGCCCAAGTATGGCAGTGGGCTGCAAGTCAGTTTAATTCTCTGCTGCGGGACAAAGGGCAGTTCTGATGAACACTTCTCAATGGATATGTAGATGAGAGATGAGATGCAATGTTGCTGAAATATTCAGAAGCTGATATCCATACCAAGAGAAACTCTGTAATGTAAAACATATCACTGCCTTATTTTATTTTTTTTTAATTTCTTGCTCTGGGGTTTCTCCCTCAATAAATTGCCTCCTTGACTGCTGGCTTGTGGAAAATCCTTTGGTCTGCTTGGCTTCCCAGCTGCATAGGCTATTCCCAGTCTCTTAGACATAAATAAAAAGAGTTGCCTGTAGGTCTACCTAGCCTGATTGGCACATATGGCAATTGATTAACTACAAGTGACATTGGGAGACTGTCATTGAATATGGCCTTTTTTCTAAGTTCCTAATGAAACAATGGACTCTCCCCTTCAGGGCAGAATCATCCATTAGGCCCATGTGGTCTGAGCTGAAGGCTCTGTAGGTTCCCACGTAGTAGGCTAATAACCTTCTTACAAAGCAATGACAAATCTCACTTCTCTGTGAGATGAATGATTTAAAGAAATTAACTGCTTTGTCTTACTTGCAAGAGCAATTTGGAAGAGATTGTGTTGTTGACAGCTGGCTACCTTCCTTCTGACACTTCTGCTCCTCCCCTTAAATTTCTCAGTGCACAATTGTTCTGCCCACCAAAAGTGACGTTGCAATGGGAACACTTCCTGCTTCTGTAGTATCTTTTCTCAGAATAACTTTGCAAGATGCTATATGAAAAGCAGTGAATTTAGCCCTGCAGTGTGCTTGCATGCTCAGCTCAGCTTCAGGGGCAAAGAGAACTTCAGTGACTGTGCAGGCAGAAAAGCTGAATATGGGCTCATAATTGAAAGCTACTGAGTTAAAATGATTTAAAAGTGACTGCTAGAAATTTCCACGTGTCTTCTGAGCACGTGCCTTTTCCATGAGCACTCCTAGTCTCTTACAATGTGGATAAAATAGGTTATATTAAATTTGGGGGTCAGTGCTAAACATAGGCAACTCATACATGCTAGAAACTTAAAGTTATGGAGAAAAATAAGGTTTTGAAGATTTCGCACACAAGTACATCATCTTAAAACTTCCACTGATTTGCATCCTGTGAGAGTGAAAACCATCTTCCTTGTAAACAACTGAGTAAGCCTGTTGAAAACATTCAGGAAGCCACATATTGACACATAGGGTAAAGCAGTCTAGTAATAATGTCAGCTTATGTTGGTTTGATCATGTGGGACTTTTTCCTGAAGGCCCAGGAAAAGATTTGTGTACCTGAAACCTCTCATTTTTTTTCCCAGTAACAAGTGTGATAAAATCTCTGTTTGCCAAGTTTGGTTCTTTAAGATAAGCATCTGACTGTGAACTACTGAAGCCTGTTTTATTTCTTTTTCTATTTGTGTTGTCTATGTGATCTGTCTGTATAGGGACTTCTCAAGTCTGAGAAACTTGATAAACAACATAGCCAGAGGTTGCTAGAAGTGATAGACAACATATTAAGAAGTGTTAGGTTCTTCATTCATCATTACTACAAGTACAGATAACAGGATGGACTTGCCTCCCACATCTCTGAATACATTTCTGTAGAGAAAAAGGAGCAAAGATGTCATCACATCCATCATCTGAAGTCTGCAGACCTATGATCATATTTTTATTGAGATACAGTAGAGAGAACTTCAAAATTGGGCCTGAGAAAAGGTGAAAACCTTTGTCAGGCAATAATGTTCCAATTTTAAAAATGCAAGTCAACAGTCTCTGAATTGTTGAGGACCTCTAAGATTTTGCCAAGTATCCATAACAATGAACAGTCCTTCTGGCTCAATCTGGGCCTGCTTTTTATAAATTACGTTTTCTTCAAAAAATCAGAAAGCGACTTGAGTACTAGGAAGGACATTTACATCAATAAGTCTAAATATCGTCAAGGCAATCATCCTTCCACATTTTATCTTGGGGTACTACTGTTCCTTTCAACATAATAACTTCTTTATTCCACTCATCACCTTTTTTTTTTCTTGTTTGAAGAAAAATCCAAAGGAAATTCATCTTTACTAACTCTGGCTTTTTAGGAATGAAGTCTAAGCCACTCAACAGTGACATAAATGTCTTGTGTGCTTAGATTCTTAGTCAGACATTTAACTTACAGTCTGATTTAGTCACATGCATAATCAAGGGCTTCTGTCATCATTAAATACTTAAAAATTTATCTTTTCCTTGACACTCCTATTCTTGAATGCCAGAGGTCAAGGCCCATGAAACCAGTCCTGTCCCTCTGCACATGTCCATGTGTGCAAATTGGATCAAGTCTTTATCCTCTAATAGTTTACCTTCAAACTCAACCTAAGCATGAAAAAAAAGAGCGAGCCAAGGCTTTGCTTTAAACTCCTGATGTTGGATATTGTCCTGCTCATGGAATGAGCAAAAGATGAGGCAGGAAGGAGTCTGATTTAGACAGGGATGATCCTGCCCACTGCAATTCTCATCTCAGATTTCCCACTGACAAGAACTGGAAATATATTCCCAAAGCATTCAATTGTCTTCTTTTTTTCTCTAGTTAAGTTTCACCCCAGATGGATGCTGGGTTTATAACTCAGTGCCTGTTTGAATACCAGCTTGTGAGCACATTCTGCATTTTCCCATTTGGTGTGTAATTAAGACAAAATCTTCTCAGTGACTGGGTGGGATGTAGATAACATCTCGGTGGACATTTCACAGGAGAGATCTGCTTTGATGGAAATCAGAAAGGTGGTGCACAAATCCATATCAGATTTTATTTTTCTTGCTTGCTCAAAACAGTTGTAGAAATGTTGAAGGAAACAAAGCTATTTGTGTGAGATTTTCCATAGACTTCGGTAGAGTCAAGACTTTTCAAGTAAACACGTATTGCAAAAGCCCGACTTAGAGAGATTAGCACTAGTCTGGATATGTTAATTTTCCTTCTAACAAGCACAATAATCTCTTTCAAGAATCCTAATTGTTCCTACTCAGAAGCCATTAAAAAATGTATATTGTATTATATTGAGAGTTCATCTAATTTAAATGCAAAAATTTTGTAAACATCAGTATTATATTATGTTCCATTCATTCATTTGATCCTCTTGTACATTAGAGAGGGGAAATATACATGCATCGCATTTTTTAGATTTTATTTTAAGGGCTGCTTTAATGAATTCTTAATTACATTATTCAAAAGATCCATTATTCAGCATTCATCTCACTTCTAAATGAAAGTCTTTACCTGACATGTGAATGAAATGAATCTAAATGCTTTCCATGCCACCTAGGGATTCATAATAGACTTCTTGCTGAATGGCAGCAGCAGGTTTTCTTTTTGCTTTAAAATTTTGTGGATCATTTGTAGAGAAGAGGTATGAAATACTCATCTGTCCCAAGCATCAGTAAAGCCTCTAGTCTCACAGATGTAATGCAACCATAGTGCTTGAGACAGTTGAAAGAGATAAAAGAGAGAAAAACATTTATAACATATCTAAAGTTTTCAAATATATTGTATCATTCTCAAGAATTCTATGTGTGTGGAAAAAGCTTATAGGCCCTTATTAAAGCTTTTCTTCTTTTTTTGTGCTTCACCGCTAAAGAAGTTGGTGAACACTGTAGAAGGAATTGAGATCTGTTTTTTAAAAGAGGTAACTTGATACTTTTTCTCATTCCCCATCCACTTCAGTCAGACTAATATCTGGTATTAAATTTGGAAAAGAGCTTAAGAGCTCAAAATACTACACTGCATTTCATCAGTGCAGATAGTAACTTGAAATGAGTACATATGTGACTGGTCAGGATTGTACTGTCATAAATACATTGGGCTAAATTCCTCCATGTTTCAGTCCATAGCTGATCCCAGTCAGCAACTGGACCATATGTAAGCACAACTTGCTCCAGAACAGAGTACTACCCATCCCCTAAAAGGGCCAAGGTAATTTAAGGGGATAAACTTATATAGTTATATTCAAAACCCTGGTAATATCTTTCTTTAAAATATACCTTTTGGTGTCATTGAGAGTTTTTCCTACTTAAGGACTATAGATTTTCATCACAGAAATTATCTGAAAAAGTCCTAGTACTCTGAAAAGCAGTCCTGCTACTGCTTTGTCAGAAAATTTCAAACATAACATTAATACTAGGGAAATGTGCATATCATATGCCTGTAATTGATTATTTGCCTACTTGTTCATTCTAAATATGAAAACAGCATTTCTATGGAAGGAACATTATTTAGAGCATTGAAATTATCGCTGACTAGATACCACAATATAATTTCAATTCCTTGTGAAAGGATTGAAATTTTCATCTCCCATAGATTGTTTCATTTGCATTAAAAAGACGACAAAATTTCTCATTTCAAATTAACATGCCATAGATAAATTATTATATACAGTCTGTTCTCTGCTATCTATGTTTTATAAAACAGTTCTGCAAAAGAATGCATATTAAAAGACTTTTGAGTGCTTATGCAGTTCCTTGGATCAATTTTTAAAGTACATTTCTTAAACTATATTTTGTTGCTTTTCATACATGTAGATGGAGTTTTGCTAGTCTCAGTGTATTGTAGGAAATATTATGACCTTTCGCCCTACCTGATCTTGAAAAAGACTGTGAAATTTAATATGCTGAGTTAATTCCAGTCCATTATTTGGAGCTCAGTACTGGAAGGTGCTGAGCACACCTCATGAAGTGCCCAGCATTGCCAATTCCCACTGGCTGTCTTACTTAGCACCGTGCAGGACTGTGTTAGTACCACAAAAACCCCAGCACTTGTGTGATGTAGTCAGACATTGGTCAGTGAAGCAGCTGCAATATTAAGCAGATTGAACCACTTACTGATAAAAAAATAGCACATTAGAATGCCTGAAAAATCTCAGATGAAAAACTACATTATCCACTCTTTAGATGAGCAAAATGCATAGTGATGCTCACAGGGACTCCCATTCACCGAGCCTAAAACTCCCCTATGAGTAACTGAAGTGCACCCTTGAGGATCTGCACCACAGTGTGCCTTCTAGGCAGAAATGACCTTTCATGTGGACCAACAACTGACCCAGCCTTTGTAACTGATTTCTCAACTAAATATTGTTTTTGTCTCAGTCAAACTGAAAATCACATATACAGCCTTGTGAAAAATAATAATGAAATTAAAGAAACACATCTAGTGGTACTTATGAGGCACTAGGCACATACATTAAGACCACCTTCAGATTTGCTTACCTAGTCAATATTGTCTTTTTTGTTGTTTTCCTTGCATATCCCTTTTATGCATCTAGCAGGTCTGTTAATTTTTGTGCATATCATTAAAGCAAATGAAGTCTCAAATTCTTTTTAGAGGCTCTGGAGACACATTTAATTATCAAAACATTTAAAATAGGAGTAACTGCTCCAGGGTGAGAGGGTCTGCCCCAAAAGGCAGGTCCCAGAAATATACTCTGAGTTTCAATGTACAACAGGTACACTTCAAGATGATAAGCTGTCACTCCTGCAGAGCATCAGACTAGGCAAAAATCCCTCTCATCTCACAGAACTGCGTCTCCTATCAGTTCAATGGAAATCAGCAAGGGCTACTGTCTGCCCACAATACTCGGGCTACAGGCCATTGGGTCTTTCAATCTTTAATGGATTTATTTCAACACTTCTTCAGTAAACTATGGAAAACCTGGGAGCAATGAAAAATTAAGGCAAAATCCACAAAAGTACCACAGCACTTAGGTAGGAACACAGAGAACTTAAAAATGCAAGATTCATAGAGCAAGAAAAGGAACAAACAAAACAGAGCATTGACTTCACTAAGTCTAATTACAAGAATTTAAATACTTGGAAAAACATTATATACAATTGCTGCCAAAACTGTCACAAATATGTAGCTCTGATCACATTTCTAGAACCACTGTATTGTGCAAACCCACTTTTTTAATTAGGAACATGAAAACTTTTTCTGTTTCCCAGTATGGAATTTATATAGAAGCTAAAGGGTAGCTTTGAGGGTTTAAAGAAATGCAAAGAAGAATTTCTAATGACATTATGTTCTTTCTAAGTTTTATTTGAATTACTATGTGATCATAGTTCTCAGTCAAATAACTATTAGCTTTTCACTAGTGCACGTCAATAAGATAGTCAGTGCCCTGAAAGCTTATATGTACAAAGCAAATAAAAAATCAACATTTTCAATTCTTTTTGATGGCTAAGAAAGGAAAGCTGATGATACATTCCATCAGATATTTCTACTGTTCTGATTTTTTAAAGTATAGTTCCCATTTTTCAGGTATATTTTTCTGTATTTCGTGTACATGAGATTATAAAGAAGGCTGGCGATGCTGCTGAAGCAGGATGTGACTGTGTCTAAGACATTCTAAGAGAAAATATTTCCTGTTTTCAGTCATTTATAAAAGTCATCATAGCAGATTTGACTCATGTTACACTCCTTCAACTTTCCATTTGAGAAATTAAGTCCAATTGTATTATACCTTGCTGGGTAGATAGAAGATATGGGTGGTCCTTCTATCAATCAAAATTGTAATTACCTTTCCCAATTGCCTCTGACATTTTATTCAAAAAGTATTTTAACTACTAGGCATTACATTAATACAGTAATGGTTGTTTTTATTGTTAATAATAATACTACTGGGATTTTGGACACAGTGTATGCAATCCTAAATGGCCTTTTCTTCACTTCTTCATTACCTCTCTGTCTTTGAGTTTTTTAAAATTATTAAGGTATAGTTCTGTGGACTAATGCTAGTATAGGCTGAGTAAAACTCACAATGAATTTTCACCCATTCTCTAAGAATTCACAGCACATGTGTTACCCTGACTTCTTTGCAGAAGATTTGAGGTACAATTATATAATGCAGAAGTAATTCTTTATTAACCAGGCTCTCTGACTGCACTAATAATGGCAAACGTGAGCAAAAAGAACTTAAGGCGAACCACTTGATATGATAAAGGATAGTTCTTTTACTATTATCATGTATAATTTCCTGTCTTCCCCTGTAAAAAGAAGAAATTTATAGCCATTTCCTAGATGTACCTTTTTCATTTCAGTTTGACAATCCTCAGCTTTTTTACTTCAGCAGTACCTTTGTCACTGGAACTGAGCATTTGAAACTTCTTTCTAATTTGATAAAATATACATATGGCATTAGCATGCTAGAGGTAAAAGGTACTAACATCAAAGTCTGCACAGCTCACATTAGAATGATTTTAAATGGACATTATATATTTATTTAGCAGGAAAAAAAGGGAGTCTCTTAGAAGCAGTTTGAAGGATCTTAATTTTACTAAATGTTTCAGTAAAGCATTTTAATTAATCTTCTTACCAATAACTTCAGTAGAGAAATTTAAAAACAGCTGTCATGTATTTAGCAGTTTGGATGGGTTACAAAACAGGTGCATTACTGCACTGCAACCCTGAAGGAGTTAAAGGATGTACATGCATACGATATCTTTAAATTTTCAACTTAGAATTATTGATGGATGTAAAGCTACTCACTCAAAATCATCTAACCTTCTTAACTGGTTAAAAGAGTTTAATCCTCTCAGTTATTAGGAAGACCTTTGAAGTGAAACAGTGAAACTCACTCCTTCCGCCTGTTTTGAAAATTCTCATTGACTCTAGACTAAATCACAGGGAAGTTTCAGCTGCAGCACTTTGTCTGCAGAGTAAGCTGTGGATTACTTAGTTGAACTTTGCTCCAGTCAAGACTTTGTAGAGCTTATAAATCTTGAATCCATCTAAGTTCACCTTAAATTAGCCTTGCAAAAACAATCTCTAAACTTCAGCTGTCTGCTTCGTGGCTTCTGGCTAGGTGCCATGCAGAAGCTAGGACACTGACTAATTGTCTTCATTTCTTAAAAATACCTCACATTTTATTAAAAATAAAACATAATGGAATCCACACTTTTACTTTTCACTTAAAAAAACTCAAAAATATCTGCTGGTTCTATACAGACATTTGGCAGATACACTGTGTTTTAGAAATTAAATGGAAGAGAAACTTGAAAGCTTTGTAAGTCTTGAAAGCCTTACTGCACAATAATGCAACTACTGCATGAACAGCCTGGGATTGGGCCAAACAAGCATGCCAAGATACAACAGATTTTTCAATTTTCCGGCAAATAGAAACAAATTCTGGTTTCAGAAGGTGTACTCAACAAACATTTCTCAATGTGTTTCTGATTTGTGGTAAGAATGTTTTTACTGCTGGTGCCCTGTACTTTTGAGACATTTATTTCCTAAAAGAAAGATTCCTTTCTATAAACCTCAACTGTCTGTTTTTTCAAAGCAATTTAAAATCAAACACACAAATAAAATTTTTAACATATGGAAACTTTCGTAGAGAGACTTACGTATTCTAAGTTAAAATTGTTTTATAAACTGTAATGCTTTGCAGATGAAAACACTGAGGACTGTTTTTAGCAGTAATGCTTTTTGGCAACGTTAAACCTTGTTTTAGTAATTGACATCAAAATATTTGGTGGCTTTAAAATGGACCATTAATAAAAATGGCATGTTTTAACTTTTAAAAATTTTACTTAATACTGTGAAGTTGTATAGAATTGCAAATATGATACAGTATTTTTTTAAAGAGAATAATCTTCAAATTCTCTGTGTTAAAAACAGTGGAGATGCATCTTTAAAGCTGATTCTTTGTTGTAGCAAGTATCCTAGGGTTTGAGTTTGAGTTTAGGGGTTTTTTATATCCATTTCATATATAACTTTTCTTCTCCACTGGCTGACACTTTTCTCATCAGCTTTTAACTTTTCTGTTACATATGCAGTCGAACTTGAAGATTGCTGTACATAGAGACATTTACTATATAACCTTTAGCAGACTTTTAGCTTGCACACCAAATACTTTTAACATGTGTACATTGACAACTCTAAAGTCTTTCTGGAATAGTAAACATTCATTTAGAGGAATGTTGATATGTTAAAAATCTGTTCTTAAAGAGTGGATCTTTAGAACCTTTTCTGATTAAAGGGTTTGCTGAGGATTTAACTCCCTCGCTGTAAAAATAGATGATGTTTCTGAGGGAATCTTTTCCCTCGTAATCTACTATAGTTCACTAAGTTTTGAAACAAGTTTTGATATCACATTTTATATAGAAAAGATCTGAAAGAATTAAAATTTTGATGCACTAGGACCGAATAAACAGTAGGTGTTGGTGTTTTTCACTAATGACCTGTTTACAAAGGAATTGAGTGGATGCTTCCTCTTAAGCATGTGTTTACATTTTATAGACTCCTGCTCTGAGAGTCCTGCACAGGTTTTCAAGAGTTTCAATTCAATGTCATAAATTAATTTGCATCTTCATACAGACTGAGTACATCTGTATAAACAATTAATCTTTTTTAAAGCCAAATAAAATAATGAAAATGAACTGATAACACAATGAGCCCATTTGCATGGAAGACAGATGTTGATTTCATCTCTATGCTGCAATCTTGCAATGGGAATAGTGTTCATTTACTATGCAACAGCTATCTTAAGCATCAGCTGTTTGAAAGCAAGAAAAGATGGTAAAGAGGAACAAGAGCAAACCCCAACATACACCAAATTGAAAGCACCATCTCTTTTTATGGAGGAATTCCAATGACAATTTTTTATTGCTGCCAGAGTGATAGTACAGCTCAGTCACTGACCATGAGGAAAAACAGAAGCAGAAATGTGGAAGCAAACACAGGTGTCAAGTGACTAATCTGACTCCATAGGGAATCAGGCAAAGGAAAGTTTCAAAAGGAAATCAGTCAGAGTAGGGACGTGATCAGAGAGCCATCAAGGCTGTGGTTACACACATGTTGGCAAGGGTTCAATAGCCTACTTGGGTTTGGTTTGTGTAGTTCACCACTCATTTACTCGCTCCTCCCCTTCTCTGTGCTTACACCACTGTTTGTACAGCTGCATGGTGAACACAAGGGAGGGACCTGGACCCAGTGAAAAATGACCCACCAGAAATGCATCAGTTCCCTTTCTGATTCACTTCAGAGTCCCACTATGGGTTGTGCTTACATTGCAGAAGTTGTGACGTGGAAACAGGACTGTACAGCTGAGGAGAGGAGAAGCTGCCGAAGGAGGCCCTGCAAGCAAAATGAGAGGGTCACATTCTGGTACTCAGAAGGGTGTGCATGGCCCTCTCTCCTTTTTGCTTCTGGAAATCTTTGTTTTTGTTTTGTTTTGGTTTGGTTTGGTTTCTTTGTTTGGGGTTTTGTTTGGTTTGTTTGGTTTTGGTTTCATTTTTGTTTTGAGATTAGGGCACATGAACCAGTGTTCAGCACCTATAGCTTGAAAGTTAGTTTTCTGTGTTGCTGTCACAATCAATAGTGATGTAAGAATTTTTTCAGTTGCTGAAATGGAGGCCTCCAAGTGTCATCTGAAAGTGTGTAAGATAACATGCCTGGACTTCTCCAGCTAGCTCCAAGGAATGTGTAGATCCACCATGTTACATATACCAGCCCCCTCTGGATACCTCAGGTGGACAAAAGATCCTCAAATGGCATATGTCATCTCTATGCAGCTGAATTAAATTTCCAAGGTGGCACCAAGGTACTGAAACAGAATTTTTTAATTTGATATCTACAAGTGGAAACTACCATGAAAAACACCATTCCATTACCTAAGGATCAGCTTCTTTTTGAGGTGCCCTGAGATCTGTTTATGGGGCTGGCAAATTCTCCATAGGACCTGTGCCCTTTAGAAGAGTGAAGGGCAGACAGGGAGTCCTAGGACATCTCAGATGGCATGAGACCCAAGTCAGCAGGCCTCTACTCTTTAATTTTTTGTTTGTTGAAGGTTGGGATCAGCTTGCATATACTCCTCCCCAAAATACTGTCAGCTCTTACCAGCATCTCCCTATTTATTTACAGTTACTGCAGATGATCAATCATATAATAGGCATTGCATGGCCTCATTCATGGGATTTGACTAGATGGCTTCCTTCTGTTCCAACAGTGCATGGGTTTTAATAGCCTTCATCAGTGTTTTATGTGTTTCATCGAAAGAGCACTGAAAAGTTCCCTATATTCTTGCTGGACTTTAAGGCATAAGAAAGAAAAATGGATATAATCAGTTTCATCAGGTTTCTTACCATTAAGTTAATTGTAATTTCTTTATAATCTGAAAGGTCCCTTGGAGAAGAAAGCAGCATATCTTAAGGAGCTGATTTGTCTGCAAGTAAAAACAAAACATAGTATTTTCACCTTCCTTACCTTTAACAAGTAGTTTCATAAACCCATGGATTATGAGCTCCTCATAATGAGACCTCTGCTACCAAAAATGATAACAAAAAAGGGTAAGTAATGACAAACCACTGGCATACCTTTCTGAGGACCCATAGCTGCACTAATTCTTTTGAAAAGGCATGGAAACACTTCCTATAGGTATCTAATTTAAGAGTCTCAAACATGTTTAACTAGTGGCTGCAAAGAGGGCCAGCATTTTGGTCATTGGATAATGTCTATCCTGACTAATTTTTTGTTTTCCATGGTTTATAAACTATATTCATCCCACAACCTAAATTAAATATCTATATTAAACAATCAAAGTAATGGTCCTAGCAATGGAGCTTTCACCCCACCTCAATCCTCACCCCTTTCAATTAACCTAAATAGAGGATTTATTGTGAGATCCAAATTTTACCTTTTTATCTTTATCATAAGAAATAATTTCACCACCACAACCAGAGCATACAATATGCAGCAAAAAAAAATGGAAATAATGTAAGATGAAGAGTATCAGCTATGTGGAACTAGGGCAAAAGAAGATGTATTCTGTTAGAATTCAGGCTGCTTTTAATTAGAGTCTTGTGAAATAACTCATTCAAAGATCAGCATGGACAAGGCTACTGCAGCTTTCAGCTACTTGCAGAGTGTTCAGAGGCACATTGTCTCTTTTCAACCTTTAGTAACAAAATTCAAGTAATCTAAAACTGATAGTTTAATTCTGAATTTAAATGTAATTGTAATTTTATTTTATTTGTTTTTATCTTTTCTAAAGCACTCTAAGAGGTCCTAAAGAAAGGTGTTACACAATTGTAAGTGCTGGAGTGATTGACAGAGTATTTTACAACTGGCACTTATTATTCCTTTTATTAAGAATAAAGTGGCTTTTAGACTAAAAACAATAGGGTGAAAAGGGGTCTTTTATGCACTCATTATAAGTAGAAAATTGGAAGGAAAAAGTTGTAATAAAAATCTAAATTATTTTGGCATAATGTATGTTTCTTTCTTTATGTTCTGTGGTATATACATTGAAACCACTGGACATACAATAGCCTTCTAGATATGGAAGGAAAAATGGAAAGTAGATTAAAATTGCCAAAGTGATGCATGTAATAACCATCTTTTCTTATTTTTGTTATGAGTAGAAAGAAGTCTTTATGCAGCAAAAAGAAATAGCATTGTTACATTTTACCTTTGAATTTAAATTCAGGGGAAGTGACAGAGGCCTTGACACAGATTGTCTATTATATGCCCTGTTCTAAGATGACAGGTGATTGCTCCCAAAGTTCCTGTAAGGTTTTCTCTTCTGTGTTTTTTCAGAATAATCCTCTTTTCCCTAAAAATCAGTGTGCGCCAAATGCCTATGCATCTTTGGTCATTTTGTAAATGTGATGCAGATTCATGGAGGCAGTTTCAAAATTTCAGAGCATTACCCAAGACAGCAGACCCCAAAATCTCCTAGATTAAACCTGTGCTGCATAGCAGTGCTTTAATTCTTTATCACACTACAGATTAATAGAAGCAGCCGAATTTTTCTTGAGCTCCTGACCACAATAATAAAGTCACAATCCCCAGCTTATTTACAGCCCTCCACTTTTTCCATAAGTGAGAGTTTCACTGGGACTTGTGGCTCTGTGAAAGGTGCAGAAGCTCTGCTTAACGCTTTCTAAAGTCACTGTTCTTGCAACACTGGAGAGTATTTCAAACTCCACGTCAGAGTCCTACATTCCCTTCTTCTGGTGAAATGTGACCAATTCAAGAACTCTAAGGTCTTACAAATCAAAAGACTCAAGCATGGATACACATCCTGGAGAGAACACAGGCCCTTCTTCTAAGCCATATGTTGAGATATGCAGATCTCACTGAAGTCATCAGTGACTCAGTATTTTATGTGTGTGAAGTGAGTATTTGTATCAGGCAGAGATGAAAAAGGGTCTTGGTGCCTGACAAAGTTTAAAAGCCAGTTTAAAATAACTTCCCATTTTGTCTTGGAAAAGCTATTTGTCATGACAAGCATATTGTTCAACCAGACCTCAAACATGTCTGACACCAGTGTTGTTCAGACCCAGAGAGCTAAATTTGCCAACGATGCCTTGGCGTTGAGCTTTGTTTATGACACAGTATTAGGTAAGACCTTAGGTAAAGGATTTCACTCTTGGTTTCCGCCCTCTATTGATTGCTGATTGGTTTCACCCTCTATTAAAATCCAGGGAGCAGTGAGGGAAAGGCTACTAACATATTAAGCATAACAAACAGTGGAGACCTGAGATCAGTGCCTGACATGATTTAACTTGATGTGACTTTAGTAAGCAGTTAAATGTGTCCAAGAAACTATTTTTTAGTGAAATAAGTATGATGATTTGTTCACCTCTTACACTGTTTTTGTCTTTTTAGAACATAGACTTATGAGAACATAGATTTTGTGATACACACATAATGACCAAGCGAAAAAGACCCAACATTACTGTAATTTGCAGTCGATGATCTCAGAGATGTTTTGCAACTGAAGTCCAGCCTGATATAAATAACATATCATGTAAATAAGAAAAAAAATCTCAAGTCAAAACTCAATTCTTGTTACCCATTAAGTAATACAAATATGGGAGTAGGAGGAAAGGGGTTTCACTGTAAATTGCAGGTCTTAAAGCACAGTGAGAAAGGCCTTTTCCCAAACTTCCTTTAAAAGAACTTTAATTTTTTTTTAGTATTTTGAATTGAGAAAATAAAAAAAAGAAAACTACATTAAATCTCAAGTATACTCTGTGTGAAGCATGAAAAAAAAGGAAAGCATAAAGAGGGCAATAGAATGAAAGTCAGAGAGGAGAGAAAGGGAGGAAAGTGAGAAAGAAGGAGAGTGAAAGAATAAAACATTGAGAAGAAAAAGAGAGAAGGAAAGGAAGGAAGTAAAGAAAAGAATAAACAGAAGTTAAAAAGTCAAGCCAGTCCATCTCTGTCTATCAGGAGTGACAAGAATCCTAAATAATAAGAAAAATGAATGGATGACCACTGTGTACATAAGCCTTCTCAGCTTGAAAGGGTAACATTTATATTTATCTCTTCCAGGAACATTAATTACTTAAACACTAGAATTTTTCTTGGCAGTATGAATCTGAGAAGTTTTCGATCTTCCGACAACAGAACAACAGACACAGCACACACATTCAAAAGAATGAAAATAAAAACAGATCTCATGACCAAATTTTTTGTTTAAATACTCCAGGGTGCTTTTGTTGGATGAGTTGTATAGGAGAGAAATTAACAATAAATAGTACAGAAAGCCAATTATTTTACACAAATTTGTCATTCTTATTTTTCATGTCAACAACTTCCTTTTTCAAGAGTGACTTTATTATCATAAATTTCCCTTATTTGAATAAAATACCATGTCTTATCAGTATACACAAGTTAGTCTGTATTTCAAAGTCTGCAGGTAGCTCAGTAATGCTTGTCGTATTAGTTTCTTCTATCAGTATATTGCATTTATGTCCTAGGTGTTGGCAGACCAAGAGGCTGACACTGTCACTCGCTGAGATTTCATATCACTTCTCGCCACCCTTTCAGTTACTTTTGACAAATGTTTCATAAATTAGTCCTAGGTAAATATCAGAGAATGAGAAATGTGCTGGATGGATAAAGGGCATTCCCTTGATGTAATATGCCACAATAAATAAAAATAATAGCAATTATATATTGCAATTAAAAAAAATCTATAAGGCAGTTTATTTTGCCTGCAACATAGTGTAACCATCTATATTGCATTAAGAAAAACATTACAAATTCTATACACACTCTTAAAATTTGAATAAATAAAACAGATTGACATTTGATTCTCAAAAGCCTATAGATAAAGTACTTCATAAGAGTCAGTTAAGAACTTGATAACCACAGGGTTAGAACTGCAGTACTGTCATGGATTTAAAATAGTTTTAAAAATGGGAAGTCAAGAATAGGTATAAATGTTGAGTTTTTAGTGGAATGAGGCTATTTATTAGTGGTACTTCTAAGATCAGAACTAGAACAAGCATTGTGCATTACAACTGTGAGTAATCCAGAAAAATGCTGAGACAATCCATTGACTGTCCCTGTTTTTCACACAGCAAAACTTTATTCTAGAAGGTCTGCTTCTTCTCTTTTCTCCTCTACTAAGCCCTTCTTTGGTGGGCAGGAGTTATCATGTACCTTGAGTTGTACATCACAGCTGGATTCATCCTTACTGAGGCCTCTTAGCATAATTTCATTATGAAGTGTTCATAAGAAGTATTTACTCTGGGTCATTAGCAAATGCAACTCTGTACCAAACTGAACACTTTGAAGTACTTGACAGCCATAATTCTTTAGATTCTTGTTGAGAATATGATAGAACCAACTAACAAAAAACATAGAGTAAGAAAATACTGGGATACCATGCAAAAATTAATAGTAAAATATATATTCCTGAGAGAATTACCTAAGTACTGTCAGGTCTAATTTGTGTGTGTGCGTGTGTGTGTGTGTGTGTGTGCGTGTGTGTGTGTGTGTGTGTGTGTGTGTGTGTGTGAAGAGAAAACTGTTATGGTAGAAAAATATAATATTAAGGACCATGAAAAAAAAGTCTTAGTTTTGGGAAGGAAATTGTCACAGAACAGATATCTCCTCTTAGACTGACTCTGTGAGCTACTGGGAAGGGCAATAAAGTTTTAGTATGTCAACAGATAGAAATTTTCATAGGTCTGAGTAGACCCAACTGTCCTAAAATCTGTATTTCAGTATGTGGGGAATATAAGAATATTATCTTTGGAAATAGTAATAGAAGAGTTGATTCTATATTGCACATGAGTATGACAATACACCAGTAATCCCTCCTATTAGCACGTCTTAACAACACATCTTCCTACACTGCTATGATACCACGAGGTCTTCCAGGTAAGTCAGGAGAAAGGCTTCTAAGGGATAAAACTTGTCAGCTAATCTTAGCATTATCATATATTAGAAAAGCTGTTTCTAGAAAAAATGTTTTATGCCTGCACAGGACTCTAAAGGAAAAAAAAAAAAATTAACAAATCTTATAATTGATTTTTCTCCTCTTGGTCCTGGTTGTGATTCCCAAAAGTTTCCTAGGGAGTGTAATTGTTTTTGCGTTGCTTATGTAAGTGCACAGAATCGAAACTTTCATTGTTTTATTCATTGTGGAGCTAAAGGGAAAGGTTTTTCTTAGTCTGGACGTTCTTAAACAGGGCTGTGCATCCACCAAAGAACTTCATCTGCAAATGGACGGTGTAACTTCCTTTCTGCATGTTGTGCCCCACATTCTAAATTTGTAATCACCACCAGACATAGAGCGTTCCTTCGCTTGCATGATTTCTTATAAAAGTTTTGTACTGTGATAGCAGGAAGTGTCCATCAGTTTATATTTACCCATTTTTGTATGAAACACAGGGTGTTCTGAAGTGAATACAGTGCGCCATCAGTGGCTGGAGATGTGATTTGCATTCAGCTGTGAACACTGAGGGACTTAAAGAGGACTGTATATATGATGGATGTTTAACAATTAAGAGTCTTCAGTTGAATGTGGAGGAGCTTGGAAGAGAAACAGAGGTCCTTGAGGATAAATGAGTGTTAGAGGTTTATCAATGAACCATGGTCCATTTTAAATGCAGAAAATAAAAAGCGGCAAGGAGGTGAACATAAAAGGGCTGAGAACATAGAGAGGAAAAGGAAAAAGAGATAAGTGAGATATGTAAAGAGGCAGAGTTACAAGTGAATGGCAAAGAAAAAGAAGTGTGCAGCATTAACAGGATTCTGCATAGCTTGTGACAAACCTGGGCTGACAGAACACACCAAATCACAGAAAGGTGAGTGGACAAAGATGACGGCAATGAAAAGAACAGCTCAGCAAATGGAGGCATCTTGGAAAAAGTACTTTTTATGTGCACTTTTTGTTTCCTGATTTTTCTGCCAGAAATACTGCTACAGTTAACTGTAACAAAATAGATGTATATATGTAGAATATGTCATAAGAGAGTATAATCTGAAATAAGTATCAGTATATCATATGGTATCAGTAGCATAAAAAAGGAAAGATTCTTGGTTTGCATGACTCTGAGACAGAGTGACTCTAGTGTGACAAACTAATCATGATTTTGGGAGGAAGGAGAAATTTTGTCAACATAACTACATAGGATGTTTTCAGGCTGTGGGTAATAGGTAATTTGCAACTAATAAAGAAACTGGATTACTTATTATGGGAAAATAGAAGGTGGGACTGCATATATAAGAAAGCAATAACTTAATTTAGAAATGTGGTTGATACTGAAATATTATTGGTATCATTCTTCCATAAAGATCTCAGTTTCCTGAAATCAGCTATTAGTGAATTTCTCCTATTTTTAAAATAACAATTAATTTTGGGAATATTGAGAACTACAAAAGAATTGTTTTCCAAAGCTTTTCTCTCTTCTCTGGAGAGCTCTTTCACTACATAGCTTTTTATCTCTCTGGGAGGATCACCACAACACTTTCTCCACAGGATTGCATAAAGGAATCTACAGATTCTGACCCAGACTCTACTACAGGGCAGAGCACCTGTCCCTCTGACTTGAGTAGTTTCTGTACATAAATGCTTATACAAGATATGTCTTATTTACAGGTAAAGATCTTCAATAGTTTTATATGACAAACATCTTTCTACATTCCTGGAGATAAACTGATTTACTGCAGCATAAAATCTGGCCTGTGAAATGGCAGAAATGTAAGAACACAACATTGAAGTTAATAAAAAGCATCCCATATTTGGGAATGGCACAAGAGATCAATGCCAGTGCTACTGCTTGCTCAGAGCATTACTTAAACAATATCTCAATGAGCTAGTTGAAATGTCAGAAAAACAGCAATACACACTGTTAGCTGGTCAATGGCTTTCTATTTCTACTGAAGCATTTTCCAGGTATATGAGGAGGACATTTAAAGATCTCTTTTCTTTATCTCATATAAATGCAAAAACAATGAAGAGCTTCTGCTTCCACAAAATTATTGAGTGCAGTCCTCCAAGGCCATCCAGCCTCTTCAGTCTTCTAAAGAAATTTGGGTCAATGAAAGGCTTTGAAAAAAGTTCTTTTATTTTGTAGAAAATGGTGATTAGTAGAGTTTTTTAAGAAAGGTTTAAACAATTATCATTTAGGGGAAAAGTGTGAAAGAACATTTTTGAAATGTAACTCATACTTTGAGCCAACATTGTAGCATGTTTGGTTAGTTAAGGTGAGATTCTTATATTTAACATATAAGAAACATGTGCCACTGTGCGGTCTAGAAGTTTCAACCTCTGTCACAGATAAGATATACTCAACACTGTAAAATAAAGATGGCTCTGAACAAGTCTAAGCCTCACAGATAAAGGGAGAAGTGCTTAATGGTAAAGCTACTGCTTATGCTTACCAAGAGAAAGGTTTGTCAGTCAGTGCATTGACTATAGCCAAGTTCGAGTACAACTGCTTTTCTCTACATAGGGTGAAAAGCAGCAAGGATGAGATACCACCAGTGTCAAGCTCTGGAAGTGTCTCTTTCTAAGGTTTTGTAATTTGAATGTTTTTTGTTTGTTTGTTTTTGTTTTTTGGTTTGGTTTTTTTTCCACCTAGAACAACATTTGGAAGTCTTTGACCCCTAGAATGGTAGGAAGGGAATATATGTCCTAAAAGTGGACTGCAATTGGGTCGTAACTATTTCGTTCTCCAATTTTTTCTTCTTCTTCCTTGCCATATAATCTTTATAGCAGAAAACTGTTTCTCCCCCTTCATTTTACCTGTTATACATAAGAAATCATTTTAAGTCATTTTTCATTCCATTAAGTAGTTGAAATTAAAAATATAGCAAACTGAAATGGAATTTGAATAATTATGTTAGAGGAACTCATACCTAAATCAGAAGAATCAGAATTATTTTTACTTATGAATAATTTTACTTTTCAGACCCTTACCTTGAGTAGTTTATGCAGTGCTGGACACTATATTTTTGTAAAGGTTTAATTGCTCTTCAGGGGAGCAGTGTAGAGTGATTATACAAATGATACCAGATATCAATGATTTAAGTATAAGGAAAGACTGAAAAAGATGAGCATATTCTCAGTGGAAAAGAAGAGGCTTCTTGGAACCCAATTGAAGTTTTAAAAATTATGAAGAGGACTGATAAAATTGATCCAAGCAAGCTCTTTACATTTGCAAGACCACAGAAATGTGAAGAATGATCTAAAAATTAGAAAGTTGGGAACAAGAAAAGAAATGCTAAGGCATAACTATTCTCGACAGAAGGATTAGAAGTGTATGGAATAAATTACTATAAAGGGCCCCTGAAGCAAGAAGTATCATGGAATTCAAGAGGGAATGAGATGAATTTCTAAACAAAAGAAGCAGATAGAGGGGTGACAGAGAAAATATTCAAATGGAAATAAGGAAGACAATAAGGAAGAAGGAAGAGAAACATAAGGTCCTTTCCTACTTATTTCTCTGGTCCTTATCGCTGATACTTCTCTCTGGATATTGATTTACTATTATATAAAGTAATGCAGCAACCCTGTAGTACAAGTCAGTCAGTCTTCTTGAAGGGATTAGTTTTATGTAATTGAGGGGTTCTTCAATTTTGGACCATGTAATCTTTGATCATATCTTGAAAATTAATCTACTGACCTTAGTCTATTTAGTCATACTGGACAACTATACATCAAGGAAACCCCTGTTAAAGAGACATGTACAAACTGATCAGAAGGTATTTTCCCTCCCAGAATTCCAGCTGCCTCTGTCAAATTCGAGTTATTGGAATACCCAGGACCTTGTGCCTAGGATATTAGTCTGCTTAGTAATTGGAGTTCTCAGAGCTGTCTTTTACTAGTAGACACAGAGAATGCAGTTACATGAAGATTTACTCTAGTGAAAAAGCCAATTTATGAAATTCCTCTTTCCAACCACAGCTACTCATTCCAGGCCCCATATCATAATTTACTGTATTCCCAAGAAGGAGCAGAAATTTGAGATGATATTACAGATTCTTACCATATATGTTGTTTTAATTTTCCTGTTACTGTGCAAACCAATAAGAAATTGCAAAGTCTCTGAAGCTGTACATACTCAGGAAGACAAGATTCCATTAATGTACTTTCAGACAGGTATATTCAGAATGACAGCTGTAATTACACAGGAATAAATGACTGAAAAGCTCATGTGCACCTGAGAAAGATTCTTGGATTTCATTGTTGACTAATATTTATGTTCACTTTTGAAATCTAATTATTTATCAACAACATTAAATATTTAAAACCTAACTATTGCTCCATTTTCTTCTAGTCCACTTGTTTATAATTTTTATATATGATGCACATGTTATGTCAAAAAAAACAGGATGTGAACAATAACACATTGAAATCCTAGTGTTTGCCTAATTTGTTGTCTTATAACTTTCAGGAATGCATCAAAAATTGCAAAAAGCTTTCTCTATATGATAAATAGTAATAATATCCTCTTTTGTTTTCTTGGGAAGTGAGGGATGTTTGAAAGGATTAGGCGGTTTCTTTCAACTTGCAGCTTGATTTTTTTTTTCTTGAAGAAAATGTACAACTTTTTTCCTCCGCATTTTAAACATTAATTTCCAAGGTATCAACGGCTAATTATTCAGCAGTTACTTTAATGTTTCAGATAGGGAATAAGCAGCCTTGGGGAGAACAGATCCTGCTTTTAAAGTAAGTCTAGCTATATAAAGGATTGTTACTAGAAGATATCCACTGGATAGAGTCATTGCTATTTCCTTCTCTGTTCAAAGATAGAAGCAGAGTGGTAAAATTAAAAACAAAACAATAGTTGGGGCTTTGGAGTACAGAAAGGTTAACTGACATCAGCTGTTGACCCCACCTTGTGCTGGGCACAGTGGAAAGGGAAATTAATTTGTTCTTTTCTACCTATTTTACACTTCAGTGTCTTTTTTGATGCCAGCTTCTCTGGTCTTTGGTGAAACACTGGACTATAAACTGGACAGATGGAAGCAGCACAGCTTAGCCCCCTCAGGGAAGGTCCCAAAACTTCATTGGTCACACCCCAATAGAAAGTTCTCCAGAGCAAAGAAGAAAATCAAAATAATATCTCAAAGAAAAATTAACACTTTCATGTGGTTAATCATTGGTGACAGCCTTTGGAAACTCACTCCCACAACAGTAAGCCATCCAGTGGTCCTGTTACAAAACTATTAAATCAGAAGTAACACATACTTAAACTCTGTCCAGCAACAGTTCTGTCGGATTCTTTCCATGTGAGAAAAAGAATGTCAAATGAGAGAGAGCAAGCCTCACTAGGAAGTGGAATAATTTTTCACAACCCTTGTAATGGTTAGCTCCTATCTTGTCATCTCCATTGGTCAGTCAGGAAGAGAAAACAGCATAGACCAGGGCCCAGCCACAGGTCCTTGGTTCAGGCCATGCCCCCTGATTCCATTTCCCCTACATAGCTTCTGGATTTCCTCTGGGGTCACTGAATACCGCAGTCATAAGCCATGCTGATTATTTGGGGACTTGAAAGTTCATGAAATAATATGAATACTCTTCTGCAGCCTGGCTGACTGGTGGGGTTTTTTTGTCCGAAACTGATGACTTGTTTGCACACCCTCATGCGTGGGATTAGAATGTATGGGAGTTTGGGGAGGACAAAGACTGTTGGGATTTGTGTTGGAGTACTCTGTCATGGAGAACAAGCTAGTCATGTTATAAACTTTTCCATACTCTCTTTTCTGAGTAGTCTCTGACCTGTGTTCTTCCTGAAGAAGTGTCTGGAGACACTTGGGAAAGTGCCAGGTGACAAAAGTCAAAGGTCTGTATGGGAATCTGCAAAGAGTCAATGCCATGAATGATATGAGGCCACAGCTTAAGTCTCTCAGCTGGACCTAATATATCAGGTACTGCCATGAAACCAAGCTTACCTAATTGTTTTCATGGAATATTTCTGTGTATTCCACTTTCCAGCTTATGTCAGCATGCAGTACTGTGTCACCACAAACTCATTTGAGGCATTTTTGGTTAAACATCTGTAAAAGAAAACAAGCATTTTAAGTTTCACTAATCAA
>VXAU01002296.1:1224386-1388919 GCA_013399695.1 Formicarius rufipectus
TGTTTTGGGGGTTTTTTGTTTGTTTGGTTTTTGGTTTTTGTTGGGTTTTTTTTTACTGTTTGGAGTGACTTTTTCATTCTTTCATAGAATTCTTTATGGGAAACCCACACAAACACTAGACAACCTTCATGATGGTTTCTGGTTTAATACCCTTTAAAATCTCTCCGTACACTATGCCAAACCCAACTTGATAGAATTTGGGTCTGAATTGCTGTAACTACATCTATCAGTAGATATAATTGACTGACTAATATATAATATACAAAAAAATTTGTAATTTCATGTATAGAGTTTCTTTGATT
The DNA here is from genome assembly GCA_013399695.1 of Formicarius rufipectus. Taxonomy (NCBI): domain Eukaryota; kingdom Metazoa; phylum Chordata; class Aves; order Passeriformes; family Formicariidae; genus Formicarius; species Formicarius rufipectus. The sequence continues at coordinate 1,224,689 of VXAU01002296.1, forward strand.
AGGGGTTTTATCTGGTTTTCAGTTTTGTCTGTGGACTCCATATGAGGGTTAGAGTGGCAAACAGTCTTAAGGCCACTTCAAGTCCTTCTATCTTTCTCAGTGAAGGAAATGAAAGAATAGACTCTTCTTTTTTCATGACACCACTTACTAAATATATTTAGAGAAGGAAAGACCTTTCAGGATTCCTACTTGAATGAGGTATGAATTTCCAGCCAGATGAATTTTTATGCTCTTCTACTTGGTAAGGAAGAACCTAGGTCAGCTCCAGAGACCACAGATTAAAAATTTTTGGAATGTTAAGAGTTTGGCATTTATTCCTACAGTGTACTTGTATGAACAGAAAGACTGCAGATGTATACCACTTTCAGCATATCTCCTTAGTATGATGTGGCAGATTTCACACAGCATAATACGAAGCCAATCATCATACAAAATAAGACATATACACCCGCTGTTTGGTAAAGTTGCAGCCCTAATTTTGTGAAGTTGTTGGGAAGCCTCTGAATCATAAGCAGAAATGTCAGTAATAAGAAGTAGATTACAGTAATGTATCATATTCTCAGTCTGTAAAAGGCTTTGGAATTTTAAAAGTCTGATCTATACTTTTTAGGCATGTTGATGTGCTTAAGAAGTGGCAGAGAAATTATATTCTCATTATTACCATGTGAGGCAAACACCAGGCCCAAAGTACACCTGGGACTAGACTGAACCTGAAACCACCTGAAAATGACCAGGTGTAAAGGTATTTTTCAAGTGAAGCTGCAATTACATAACTGTGATGGTTTCCTGTATAAGTCTCTAAGTCTCTCCTACTGATGTAGGTGTGTCCTTGGGAAAACTTAATACAGTGGTCACCATGCAGCATCTACTGCTTTTTGAAATGCCATGGATTATCTGAGACATTTGAGGCTGCAAAAGTCACATTAGAGCTGTTCTTCTTTACACCATTAGATTATCAGTTTCTGATGAGAAGTTTTAACTCCACATACTTACAATGATGGAAGACATGCTCTGATTAGTCAACTGAATTTTAACCCTAAGGGGGGATTCAGTGGGATTCATTGTCTGGATGAGGATATAGAATTGTGATCTTCACAGAAAGATTGTCTTATGTGAGCTTGATAGATGTCTGCTATACAAGCCTGACAGAGCTCAAGAAGCATTTGAACAATACTCTGACACATAGTGGGACTCTTGGGGACAGTCCTGTGCAGGTCCAGGAGTTGAACTCGATGATCCTTGTGGATTATGTGCTATTGCAGTAAATGGATTCAAGACAAGAGTTCAGCTCTCCAAATGATGTTGCAGGGTGGATAGAATGTCTAGTAGGCTTTACTGTTTTTTTGGCTAGAAGCTTGATTCAGGAACCAGTACATAGGTATCACCAACCATTTCAGATACTTAATTTGAGACTGACATTGACAGTGGTTTTATATTTGCACCTAGGACCAGTTTTGCAAGAATGGAAGGAGAATGGACCTTCCATCAGTTTTTCTTATCATCCCTGCTTTCCCATAGTGATTACATTTTGACTTTCTTTCATTGAAAAATTAGGTTATTTATCAGTATATAAATCTTCACACATGGACAGTTTATTCTAATCTGAATTTGTACATATTACTACATAACACAGAAATCTTAAAAAAATTCTAAGAAGATGAATATCAAATGTCTTTCATCACAAAGCTATCAGATGTGATTTTATGAAGATACCAACATCTTTGATGAAAATGCTTTTTAGTATTGATGGAAATTATTCTTTATTCTAAACTGAAACCTCAATTTTCATGTCCAAATGAAGTGCTTTATCATTTTACCACCAGGAGGTCACCTCCACTGGAATTAAGGCTGTTTAATAAACTGAAAATTAAATAAAAAGGAATAATGTGTTGTAGTAAAAAGCTTTACATTCAGTAAGATAATCACTGTACTTCATGTACTCCTTCTTAAATTGCTTGTTCCTGTCCTCTGGAGGTCATCTGTAAGTAGCCTAGAAATAATATTTTAAATTTCGTGCTTTGCTCACTTAATAACATCCAATTTACCTATTTACCTGTTCTGGTATGTGATAATGCAAATCAATTCCATGTAAGAAGTGGAAGTCTGGCAAGCAAATCTGGATAGATCTTTCTCCTCAAAACTGACTGTTGAAAGGACTTAGAGTGAAGCAAAGTAGTTTAGAAGTCAGTGAAGGCAAAAGACTCAGAATAGAGAAAGTGGCTAACAGGACCAGGTGATTCAAACTTACTTCCTCTGACAGAACTATTGGCTTAATCTCTTTCTTATTTAAATTAGGAGCCACTCCAATACAGTCATTAAAGTTATACTAATTAAAAAAAAAATCAAATCTGACCTTCTAATTAGCTTCAAATTGGGCTCTAAATTAGGTAATTTATTGGTCCATGGAAATGATCACCTGTCTTCCCACTGACCAATCTGAAGGATAAGCAATAACGCATTACAGTTCACATGAGGAAAGAAAATAAAAACAAATACCTTTTATGTTTATTAGGAATTGGTGTCAGGAGAGACACCTGTCAGGGACTGCTGAGAGCATAATTTTTACCTATGGATGAAACTGTCTGCTGCTGCCACAAACACCTGTTGTATACCCTTTGCCATGGAGCTGCTGTTTCTGCAAGTTTTTATACTGTTTAAATGTTATAGTTAGGATAAAAGATGTATTAGATGGGTAATTAATACCATTCTATTATTTCTGTATGTCCCACTGTTCTGATTGGTTATGGGAACGCTGGTTACAGCCCTCTGATTGGTTCATGTACCCCTAAAACCTCACTGGCTGGCCGGTGGAGCAATGCAGCTCCACTCTATAAGGCTAAGCCACCCCCAGTTCTTCCTTATAAGTTATAAACCCTCCTTCCTTTTTCCTTTTGTGTTGTGGTCTGCCCCTAACTCCACCCAAGTTCTAGAACCCTCCGACTGAACCCTATATGTATCCCATACTCTCCTTAATAAAGTGTTCATGCCCATTTACACCCTTCTTTGCGTGGACCGTGTCCTCTTTCCCTTCTGGACCGCGACAAATTGGGACCTCAGTTCTGATCGTAGAGTCAGATAATAATATGGAGGTCAGAGAGTGCCTTTATACTTAGATAGCTCAAATGAAAGATTAAGTTCCCAGACATACAAACAAGTTATCTAAGGCTGACAAATTCCTGTGTACCCCCTAAACTATGGTAACTATGAAAGTTCATATCACTGGCTTATTCATGCATCATTACTCCCTTCTTCAACTCACCTTCTGAAGGTGTGATTTGCTAACAGGTTCCTCATTCACTTCTGTGTTGAGGAACACAAGTAAATTAAAAAAAAACAAACAATCTGGAAGACCTGATTCAGTGAGCTTGAGTGCTTTCTCAAGGTATGTTCCTTCATTTACAGAAAGCATTTTTGGATTTTAAAACACGATGTATTCAGAGAAGTTGCACAGCAGCTCCATACATAACACGTTTCCCTGCCTTTCAGCAGTGAGAGAAAAAATTGAGACTGTGGTATTGGGAACACCTGCGCCAGCCTCTCCTGCTACTCTCTTCTGAAGGATATCTGTACACACAAGAACTGCTCCACTGGGAACAGCTGTGATTCATTAGATTGTGAGACTTATGGACAACTGAAAACCAGTCAGTGAGATTTGTCAGTTGTCCCTACATTCACAATGCAAGGGAAAAGAAGAAAGTCCCATCAAAAGTTAACACATAAAACTCAATAAAGTTGATTAAATCCATCTACCCACACATAGCAGCAGAGAAGTGCCACAATGTCAGAAGTCGCACATCACTTTAAAAATAAAGAGTACATGATTCATGGCAGCTGTGACACACATTTTCATTTGCACTGATGAAGAATTAAAAAGTTGAAAATGTGGGAGTTTGAGTGTTTTGAGTGTTTCATTCATATTCAAAAAAAAAAATTACAGTGCTTTTTTAACTATTTCATACTCTAGAAAAGGTATTGCTTAGAGAGTAGAAGTACACAGCACCCACAGACACCTCACAAATAACTGCATTCTTGACAGGACACATAAAATTATAATCATCATCACTTTCATACACTCATGTATTTGAAACAGCTTACTTATTTTTTACTGCTTAGTCAATTTCTACTTCTCCTTTGCAGGCCCAAATAAATCATACTGAAGGGAAGTATTTACTTTTTCTTGTCAGGAAAAATCTCATCTGATTGCGGCTGCAAATCAGATCAGATCTGGCAAAACAAAATCATTTGACGAGACCATTTTACCTGTTATGAATGAAAAAAATCAATTTGATAAATCCATATGATAGAGTCATCTCTAAGATGTTTTGGATACTACACACAACCTATAGATGGATCATGCTAGGCCAGCTGTCTATTGCATCTTACAGTCAGATCACCAATATACTAAGGTTAAAACAGTCTATTTTATGCTGATTCAGGCTGGACTTTAGAAAGTGTTAAACTAGCACTTTTATCTTCAAGCAATCCTTGGTAAAACCTTTATTACATAAGCAAACAAAGCAGTTAAAAAGTCTCAGAAGAGCAGTAGCTGTACATACTGGCAGAAAGAACAATGATATGTGTTATATTCCTTTTCTTGTGGAGAGTACTAAAAAGTTCCTCTTTTGTTGAAAAGCTGAGGTTTTAATTGGGATAGAATAAAATACTTAACAAGAGACAGTGACTTTGCCTCAAGATATTCTGCAGGTGCAAAAGGGCAAATAAGAATTTTCTGCTATCAAAATCAGTTTCACTGCAACAGCTATGCTTTGGAATTTTTTCCATGGTGACATACTGTAAATTCAACCAGTTTGCTGCAATATCTCAGAATAGGTCCTTGTGACCCAGTCGCTTTTCAAGTATTATCCTCCTGGTGAATATCTCCATTTCATATAATCTTCACCTCATAATATACGCTTTTGTATTTTTCTGCTTTGATTCTCACCTATGTGAACTTATTTTCACTGCATATTACCAAACTATGCAGACCTAATTTTATTTTCTGTCCTTACAGTTACATGCAACTCTTTTTAATTTTATATAATTTTCAAATGTGAAGTCTTATTAATATCTTTTGAAAGAATAAAAGAATTAAACAGAATTAAATAGCCTCTGTCTATAAAGTAAAACTCCATATCTGTCAAATGACTCCATAATTATGCTAATGAGATTGAATAGCAGAATGACACCTCCTGAGTCTCAATTCCAACATATAAGAGGTGACAGGTCCAGAATAAGCAAAGTTAATTCAGAACCAGGAACGTAAGAAATGGACTTAGAATATCTGTTATTATTATTTCTTTGAAACACCTGGATGAAACATGGTCATTCCCCACCCAAGCACAAACCAACATAAATTTTTACCTCCAGCCCAACTATGAAGAAAGAGCCACAGATCTTCCAAAGACAAGAGGGCATTTTCAGAGAGCAGGCTGTGCGTAGATGCAGCAGTCAGTCCCCATCCACATTCTAGACAAAGCAGCCCACAACAGAAGAATTAAACATGCAAGTGGTTTTGAGCTTAGCTACATTAATAATGCATTATCATACTTGTAATTTTCAGCATATCTGTTTCAGAAAACAAAGTTATTACAAATGACTTCACAAAGAATTCAAAAGAGAAGAAGGATGTTTCAATCTGAGACTATAAATGGATTGCAAAATATTTAGCCAATAATCGGTCTATATGTTGTTAGCTCAACTTGATACAAAAATGTCTTTCCCTTTGGAAACAAAAAATAATGAAGCAAAAGAAAACTGTCCCATAGAAGCACAGTAGTGCTTGAACATCAATTTGATAAGTACTATAGATTCCTGACTACGGGGTTCTGAATATCATAAGGGAGTATACTGCTGGAATGCTATATGAATTCTTCACAGAAGTCATTTGAAAAATAAAACTTTTAGTACAAATCAAAGATAGCATTGGAAAATGGACTCAATTGGATGAATTCCACTGATGCTTCAAAATCATGACCTTAACTTATTTCCGCTTAACACACACCTGTTATCACTAAACCTGTAACAAGTAGAGCTTAAATCAGTGTGAAACAGGAAAGTTATCTCTGTAGTAGATTCAGTCTAAGCAGTGCTGTGTAGTCAACATACATTTGTATGCAAGTGACAAGAATCAAAGCATGTTCAGTTCTAATCTATACCTTCCTTACTATTTTAAGTCTAGGGAAGAGGTGAGAGGGGTGCACTACAGTCTTTGCAGATCCCTCTGAATGAATGCAAAAGGTGACAGATTTTATTAATCTTCTTTCAACACCTTATTTCATAATGTATTCAGAGTTTTGTTTTTCCATATTTAAATAGTAAAAAATGGTTTGGACAGCAAAGAAAATTTTGGGGGACAGGGGACAGGGGTTGCAAGTGTTTTGTTCTTTACATTTTTCTTTCGTATTGTGCATGATAGTATGTCAAGAGAGAAAATCATAGAAAGACACCAGTGCTTACTTTTTCTTCACTATATCTCACTGCTGAGGTAATATGCCTTTGACTTAATCTTCATGCTCAGAATACTCGCCACTTATGGCTACCAAAATTTTTATAGTTTTATATATACATATACATGCATCCCATCTATTAATATCAGAAATTTGAGCCTCAGGTTAAACTTCATGTTTGAAGCTGCTATAAAATAAGGCACATGGTAACTCCACAGGCTTTGTTATTCCTTGAGAGCCAGGGAGAAGACAACAGAGTCTCTCCATAAAGGGTCCCTTGCAGCAAAAGCCAGACAGCCATGTTTTACCCAAGTCAGTTCCCTGTGAACACAAATGGTGATCTACTTTGCATGCTGGCACTCTCTATCCTAAGACAAAATTCAAAGATAAAAGCCCATGCCGAGAGTTGAAGTCTCCTACAGGAATTTTGCAACAGTTATCTGAGAGATTCCACTTTTCCCTTCAGAAATAAAGCTCTCATTCTACAAAGTTGCAAGCCCTGGAAACTGAGGTCTTAAGGGATCATGAAAGATCCTGTGAATTCATTCACAACAATCATGGAAACATAATGAGGTTTTAATAACGAAGTGTATATACCTTTTCAATTCAGTAGTCCTTAATGAACCCTTATTTTACAAAACTATTCATCCATAGCTGAATAATGTACAGACACACATAAACTTATCAACTGCTTCAAGATTGAGGGAAAGAAGAAAAAAAGCAAGACAGAAATTTGGGAACTTTGCCTTTTTTTAAAGAGCTAAAAGGGATCCTCAGAGACATAAGAACCGTAAGCACCTCAATAGACCAATAAACCTGTTGTCTAGTAAGATAATATCCCTGTTGCTTTCTCTTTTTCTTACAAGACCTGGACAAAAACACTGTTTAAAACAACACCACATTTTGTTGCAATTTGGAATATGATAGCAGTTGCAACTGATCACACCACTACCTGCTTTTAAAATACAGATCTTGAATATAAAAAAAAATGTTGGCTCAGGTTAGAAGTAATGTTTGGGATTTTCTCCTGTATATTTTCTTTCTGAAACTGGCTAAATAATCATGAGGATTGAAAGCTTTCAAAAATTCAATTTTTTGCATTACTTGTGGGAATGGGTTACCATCCCCTATCACATAAAGTGGTGAAATTAATATGGTACAAATGAAACCTGGAAAAATTCAGATTAAATTCTATGTGAAACAAAAAAGTGAATGAGCACAGAGTGAAGCTTCTAGAGCTTCATTTTCTTGTAAATTCAGACTAAAACATGCATTTTGAAGATTATTTGGGAAGCATGCTCTTCTGTATCAACTTCACCTAAGATGAAGAGTTGCTCTTGAACACCTTTCAAAGTCCTTAACCATAGACATGAAGAGGACTATCCCTTAAAAAGACTGCATTAGTGTTCAAAGAGAAAAGTATACATCATCTCTGGATGAGTACTTGGTTTTCGCTTGAGTCATTCATGATATGAATTTTTAGACAGATGATCCCAGTAGAGAATCTACTGAATCTATGCAACCTTTCCCCAGTAGTTCAAAGAGTAAAAGTATTGTGAACAATTCTTTTTCTTTCCCTCCCTTGTTCCATCCCTCTCTCTCTTCCCCTCTCCTTCCCTATTTCTCTTCCACTCTCCCTCTCTCTTTCAATTCCTTCCTTCCTTCCTTCCTTCCTTCCTTCCTTCCTTCCTTCCTTCCTTCTTTCCTTCCTTCCTTCTTCACTTTGAATTTACAGAAAGACTGCAGCCTTGAAATGAAAGATGGTAGATCTCAGGAGAGAAGTCTGGCTTCACTTTAAAAGGCACATTTGCATCAGATTGAAGCACTTTGCTCTGGCACGACTTGAAGATCTGAATAAAAGAAGAGTTGACTTTGAAATGTGGTCTAATAGTATCCTTCTATATTTTCAAGAAGGAAGGACTAGAACACAAAGCTGATCACATATCATTTAGGTATATGTAACATTTATTTATACTCTTCCCTACTGTACTCTTATTTTAGGACACTAAATTCAAAAAGGAATTCCCTAGAGCATTGAGGATTTGGGACAGCTTCTGTGCACAGTTACTGAGCCACTATGTTTTTCCCAGAAGAAACACTGTGCCAAGCTTCTTGAAGACAGTCTCAAGATTCTTTGACTGGTCAGAGAGAAAAGCTGGGTTTTAGGGTCCTGTCAGATCAGCGTTAGGTTTGTAAGGACAAGCCACTACAGAAACATGTCCAAATAGAATAATGGAGATTTAGGGGCCAGAAATCATAAGACTTGTATCATATCACATTCATCGAATGACTCACTATTTAGAAGCAGAACAGGCCAAGACTAATTGCTTTGTTATACTTAACCGTTGATATAAATACTATTCCACTACATCAAAGGTGAATTCATACAGCAGTTAAGTATACAAATGACTTCTAATAAAGTAGTAATTTTTCTGTACTATATAAATGCAATCATATTAAACTCAAATCAGTTAACTGCTAATTCACTTTTTAATGAGTTCCTTTCCAATTTCAGATTTTTTTAAGCAACTTTCAACTTGTTTGGTTAAATATGGTTAATAAGATGAAAAGAGTGGGTTTTAATTAACTCAGACCAAATATTCTATTGTATATATGTGAGTTTTAAGGCAACGTGAGGTAAGATTAGAATTTCACTTTTATTCTGTTTTGTCTCCTTGTGATCTCTGAACTTTGAATACAGCAAGCTGAGGTGTAGAGGAGAGGTATCATATCCTCTCCGAGGAAAGCACTTCATTTTCATTTTGGACATGGCTGCAGTATTATTGACAAGGACATGTTCTTTCTGATCCATGAGAAAGCAAAATGACTGTAACCCTTAAGCCTGGTTATCCTATAAAATTTGAATGGGTCATTATGAGCTTCTGCATTGACTCTAACATTGCACAAAAGGACAGGAAATTATTTTTGAGGTCCCTTTAAGGCCTGTGTCCTAATTCAGAGATACTCTGAAAAAAATTGATTTCCCCAAAGCTCAGGAAAAATAACATATCTTATTCACCTCCGCCTGTTTGCTGTCTGCAAACCTGACTGAAAGCTGGCCAGAATCAGCTGAAATCATGAAGCTGATTTCAATGAAATATTCAGTCGAGGTCTTTGAATGTGTGATTATATGACCATTATCAAGATAGCAATTAAAAAATCCTGATCACTTATTCCCATTTCATAGACATTAAAAAAAAATTCTTTTTCCTATGCCATTCAGGTTAGGCATCAGAAGAATATTTACTCTTGATTTGCCCCAGTATAACTGAGCTTTGATCCCGGTCTACTACAGGACTTGGATGCAATGGAGAAGTAGTTTGCTCACTGTTGTTGGCAGGCTACTGCTTGTTGCCATCGGAGGGTTCACTAGGGAGAATAAAGTTGTGGTATCAGGGAGACCTGACAATGTGCAGTGTCTGACTGTGTTTTATCCAACACAATTCAGCTTAAGAATAATTCAAAATAAAATATAATACATTAGAGCAAAATCTTATTTTTCCACATGCTTGGTTTTCTCATGTCATTTGTGTATTAAGATTTAGAATCACTGATTCAATTAAGCTATAGCTTTTATTCATATTTTGCAGCTGTTGGACCTGAATCTGAAGTCCTCCCTGATCACCAGTTAGAGAATTTTAATGATCTGGAGTTTGAATCGAGGTCATTATATCATATCCCACGTTACATGCAGGTAATAAAATTCCTTTCCTGCTTTGATTTTAATTGAATACAATCTTTCAAGTGAAACACGATATCAGAAAGCCTTGCTTTGTCTAGATAGTAAAGTAAATGTGGCCTATTATTGTCAATTTTATTGTCATTAAATACTTCTTTGTTACATAAACTCAACATTGTTTCATTTTCATACTCTCCAGCAACTGATCAAAACATTTTGGAAAATCTTCAAAACTTGGAACAGTTAGCCTACAAGATGAGTCAGGATTCCTGGTTTCTTCACACAGCAACTTAACTTTGCAAGCCAGGAAACCTCAGTATTTTCAGATTCCCTCCCTCCATCAATCCTCATAAAACATTTGGTTTAAAAAACTGCCTTTGGTTTTAAAATGTTAGTATTCAATTGTTTTAAATTCCCGTCTAATTCTGAACAGACAGATATCTTGCGGCACTAGTGGCATAATGTCCCCGCTATTTGTAGAAACCCTAACAGTCGTTGTAAGAAGCTCTTTAGAAGTGGCTCTTTCTGCTCCCACAGCTGGTTGGCCCCTCGCATCAATCTCCCAGAAGCACCCTGTGTGAGTGTTTGGGTGGCACTCTGGAGCAGGCAAGCAGGTGGGATAATGTGCTCCCAGAGCATCTGCAAAGTATTTGTCAATCAGATCTTTTGTTACCTAATACTTTTAGCTAAACCTCAAGGATTGACAGCTCTGAACCTAAGCTTACAATTTAGGTAATTCCACATCCACTTGATGAATAATGATGCAGAGCTCCTTGTTTATTTGCTTATTCTGAAATCAGATCTTGTTTATTCTGTGCCCCTTTCTAGTCCTGATATATAAGTAATTGTTGGCAGATGTGGCAAGTATCTAGGGCCAAGATATATTTGTTTGCACAGTCTGATTTTTGAGTCTTAACCAGTATCAGGCCATTGCAGCTGGTTTTTATCAAGACTCTGAACATTGTAGACAGTCCATCTGGCAAAACATGATTTGCCCATATGACCTTCATATGAAAGCTTTAAATACAAGACTTCTACTCAAATAATATTTAAAATATCTGAAAATACCTAATTAAATTAACAAATTGAAGTGCAATGCTAATCAGTGTTTATACATGTAAAAGTTGCCCTGTGGTTCATATGCAATTGCACAACAGTCTTATTTCTGATTTTTATTTAAAATCTGAACCATAGAATAAGGGTGATAATTGCAATAATCTTTCCTTTAGCAAGCTAGCCAGTGTCTACATTTAATCATTTTGCTTGAAACAAAGCAGAAAGCTAGCATTTGTCTAATGCTTGAAAGCAAAGGAAAAACAACAGCAGCAAAAACATAAACCAGCATGAATCCAGTTTAGCTGGCTAATATCAATACTTCTTTCTTTTCTGAGGAGTATCTCATTCATTCACTGTGCCCAGATGCCAAATTCCTCTTTGTGAATTGTTTTTATTACTTTCTTAATTTTTAAAAAACAAATAAAAGATTAACATTGGAGTCAGCTTGTTTACTTTAAGCTACAAATTCTCTGAGCCACAGTTAGTACTTTTGTTTTCAACTTCTCATGCTTTTTTATCCGTGGGTGAATGTATTTGACTTGTTTCACCCATCCAAAAATATTTCAGGGAAGTAACAATGTGGAAGACTGTTTATTTGAAGTGGTAGTGAATAATCTGTAAACATAGTCTACACGATACTGTTCCATAATAAAGTAGAAAACCTGTATTCATTTGTTTTCTGTATTTATTTTGTCAGTGTCAAAAGCAAATCTGAGAAGAGGTACAGGCTGTTTAGGATTCTGTCAGCTTGAACAGTGGAAATGCTTCAAGCTAATGTGACTGAAAACTATGCTATTCATCCTGATTTTAATAGCACCTATAATTTCACTTGTTATTGTCAAATTTCCAAATTAATTGAAGTACCACAAGCACAGGAGAAAATAATAATGTGGAATTAATACAAGATTTTCTTTATCTTGTACCTTACACTCAAAGAACAGTCAATATTTCTAAATTCACTTGGGAAAGCTTTTCCTTTCTGTTCCTCTTCCCTTCTCTCCTCTATCTCCTTTTCTGTTTGGGGGCAGGGAGGGGGGGGAAACTAATACTCATGAAAAAATAAGAAAACAGATGTTTTGCCAGTATGTTCTATACGTTTCACAACACAGCAATGTGAAAGAAATGCTATGGAAGTTTCATAGGGTTGAGATGAGGGAGAAAAGTAATTAAAAACAGGCTATCAATTCAGCTCTCTCAGTTCATGTCTCTTCTTCACTGATTAGAGTATCTGCATTGGTTTTCCTCAAGATTAAAGCATCACATAAAAATTGTGTTACTTTAGACTTGACTAACTTCCTACAGATCCCACTAGGTAGGGCTAGAGTGCATCAAGGAATTGCAATTTTTATGGATGAGCTAAGTCCCTGTAAACTGCTACCTTTATTAATGCCACAGAAGAAGGAAGAATTAACATTTTCTGAGTCTAGTAACATAGCCTAATACATAAGTGTTTGCCATCTATTTACCACAAAGGACAACCAAGACAGCCAAAAGGTCTCAGTCCCAAAACATTACAGAATTTGCCTTTGAGATGTTTCCATCAGGTTACTCCTCAGATACATGAGATCACTTCTTCCTTCTCTCCCCTTTGCTACAGAGCAAGCGGTAGACTTTTCCAGTGACTACCCGGAGCCATCAGGCAGCATGGACCTGTCTGCAGACTGGGGATCCTCTGTCATTTACCTGCAGCTCCTCTGCTTGGCAAACTCATCTCCTCTGCCTCTGGGTTGCTCTACATTTCAGTGGACCAACTCTGTACAACGTATACTTGGTCCTTCACATCCTTTCCCCTTCTAGAACATCCCTGAATCTGCAGAAAGTGCTGCTGGGATGTGGACTATATTTCCTCTACTGCACATTTACAGCAAAAGAGCTGGTCTGTCATGATCTGCCAACCCACCTCAGTGTTACGTCTGGAGTAAGGGAAGAGATAATCTGAAATATTTGCTTGCAAGGAAGTATGTTGGTGATCATCATTCCAATATATTATACTTTTTTAATTAGGGGTACTTTTTGAATATGATATACATTATTTCTAACTTCAAATGTCTGAGGTAAAAAGGAAGAATTGAGCTTCTCCTGGAGGTTTGGACAAAATTGGGCTGTTTATGTGAGTAAACTGTTCATTCCTGGCTGGTTTAGCATGTCTGCCTAGGAGTGTTTATTATTAGATATTACACTAATTTCCGTTTCTAAACCATTGAGTATGTTTGCAATACCACAGCATGTATCTTCACTTTTAATGGATATGCCCCATGTATTTCAGCATGGTTTAAAGAATTTCTGCCTTTTCTGTGAAGAAAAAATTAATTTGGTTCATTCTTGTGCTAGAAGAAAATAATACAAGACCTCAGTAATAAAGTGTCTGACCTGGAGAATTCTTTTTTCTTTTTGTGTTTTGTCCACAGTCCATAAAAAATTGATGCTTTCTCAGGTAACATGCTTCCTTTTATCTACATGCAACACATTGATCCCCTTCCAATTTGGACTTAGCTTTCATTCCACTATCATTCCCGAGGTAACAAATGATATTTTCATAGGCATGGTTAATAATCAATATACACAAGTTACTGTCGTTGATCTGAGTATGACCCTTGATCTAGAAAATCACCAATTATAGCTTTTTAAAACAGAATCAGTTGTATTAGGTGGAACTCAGAGAAAAAATATTGTCTGGACAATTTGCATAACCATGGTAAAAGTAAGGCAAAATCCTTTAATTAGGTGGCATTTACAGAGTGAAATTTAGGCTTTTTCCATCTTTAAAAAAGAGGTCTCTGAAGATAGGATATATGTCTTGAATTTTACGTATATATGTACAATTACTGTTGCCAGGTTTAGAAACCTACATAGACTGAAGTCTTAATTTCTTATTAACATTTTCAATTTGTACTTAATACAAATATGTTCATGTAAATATTGATATAATTTGGTATATTGCAACCTTCTATATTGAGAAGTGTGAGCTTTTGTTTCAGACTTGAGCCCCCCACATCATGCTGTATTCTATGTGTTCCAGCTGCAGCTATCCTGCAAATATGTGAGTTTCTTAGACCTGAACAGTTCAGGAAAACAGGACTAGAAAACATATATTTTATACCTCTATACAACAACACAAGTTATGATAAATCACCTGCAAGTATTTAACCATATAATTCACACTCACTGTAAAACCCCCTTGCCCTGCCAAAGATGTTTAAAGGGGCTTTAATATAGCAGTTAATCGAGCCAACTGACCAGCTGTAGCTTGGTATTTCCAAGCTTTTATCAGTTTTCACCACAGCTTTCATGTTATTTTTAGAGCCTGGCTGTAATCAGAACTCTAGTCTGAAGTTGTCTGGGTTTGTAGTGATTGACTTTGGTTCTATTTTCATCACCGTTGCAACTAAATAAGTGCCTCTGTTTCTGCTCAGGCATCCATTCTGCCTTTCTCAGTGCCATCAGGCTGTGCATATTCTGTAGCCACAGACTTGCTTCCAGGAAGCTTAATAGTCCCTATTTCAGTCACCTTTTACAGAAGTCACTCTTTCCTGTTTAGCCAATAAATGGCTGCAAGTTTGAATGACACCTCTATGATCTGTATAGAGTTATACAGCTGGAACATCCACAAACAGTATTCCTTACATGTGCTCGAGTACAAAAGAAAGGTGTTTTTAAATTCCAGGCTTACAAAGAGACCACACAACACCTTGTAAGGTTTTGCAAAGAGGAAGAGAGAAGTTCAAGTGAATGTGCAAGTAGTTTTGCAGATTGAACCAGAGGAAAGAAAATGTTTTCCTTTCTCAGTGTTGCAAAAAAAAATTGCTACTTAAAGACCAGCAACAGGGACTTTTTGCCAGTAGGGGAATTTACAAACTCTCTTGAGCATTGTAATTATTCATTACTAGAGAGTGGCCACTGCTGACCATGAGAGTAGTCATCTGTGAACCATGAGCAAGGGAACAATGAGGATGTAAGAGTCTAAGAACTATCATTGCCATGAGGCACTTGGAATACAAAACAGATTGATATTTCCCAAAACAAACATTTGTTTCCAGCTGTCAAACTAGAAATATTATTTCATGGGAGAAAAAAAAAAATACTTCAGTCAAAAAGCTGATCATTTAAGGAAACCTTTTCATTTTCATTGGTTGTTGGGGTTTGGTTTTGGGGGGAGAGTTAAAAGAAATAAAGTAAAAGTAGCAGAAATTATAGTCTTAAACTATTACAAATACAACAGTTCTACAGAGAAGGTTAAACTCAAATTTTTGACTTAAGCACAAGTATAAAAACTAAACTATGCTGAACAGGGCCTACAAGTTTTCATCCCAAAGCACACTGTGGAGGCTGAAAGAAAAACAAGATGCATACTTGGACTGTTTTTGTAAATGACATGCACATTATGGAGATGATGCTTAATGTTTATGCAGGGCAAAAAGACTTCCTAGGAAAGTCTACTTGAACATCAGCCCCGATATTTTTACTAATTTAGTCTCATCATATCTGAATGAATTGAATGTAACCACCAATTAATTCAAAACTCATGAGTTAATCTACCTCCTGAGATTTTCTGCAGCTCATCAGACTTAATTGTTTAGGGACATTGCTACCCAAACAGCCCTATCTCCAAGGCATTGGCTTTCACTTTTTTCATTTCCAAGCTCTTGATAGGTGCATTTGTTCTACTAAAAATCACCATCACATGTTTGACTTGCCTATACTACTAGTGAGTTTACTAACATGTCTTGTTTCATGGCCACCAACACATTTCCATCAGCAGAGGGCAGAATGTGTGATGGACAGCTAGGGGAAGACTTCTACAAGGTCTGGATCAGGCTGAGACTATAGCACAAAGCTGAAATATGTTCATGCTCCCAATTGCTGGTTATGTTAGTTGTGGTTTCACTAGTGTAAGTGGGTTACTAAAAGAAATTTAAGAAAGCAATTTTTAGAAAAATGCTGGTGCACAAAAGGCCTTGGCATCTGGCTCTGAGTGAGGGTATTAGCATTACCTATCAAGATCTCCAAAGTATTAGTACACTGCAGTCTTCTTAGGCAGAAGATCTAATCTCTGAGTTTCCTTGACCTTGTGATCTTTTACCTCAAGTGAAAGTCTGTGTTCCATTTTAGAAATGTAAACATTATTAGTGCGTATATGAAAGACCACCTCTGTTCTACAATGGAAGATAAACAAAACCAGAAGAAAGGACAAAGGCCTAGACCAAACCAGCTGCATGTGGTGCTAGTAAATAAGTTACCAGAAATCAAAAAGATTGTCTTTATTGGGTTATATGAAAACAAAGAATGGAGAGAGTTAAACTAAGAACAGTGAATAGTTAAAAAATGTTTTATAAAATTTAACCTAGATACTGCTTTCAAAAACCTCAACTACTGACTTCACATATGTCCAGATTCTACCATTTCTACACATAGATGTATATGTGTATGTTTAAACTTGAGTTTTGTCAGTACAGTATTAGTAAGTGTATTGATATTTCATACTTCTTCACTGTCCACCAATATGTTGCCACCATTGTGGGTGGTAAAGTATGTATATGTGTATGTTCATCTGTCTAACTATCTGTTTACCATAGTATAAATTTGATGATTGATCTGTTTTTCTAATAGCTCTAGTTTCTTTATTCCTAATTGCATAACAGTATACAAATTCTGCTTAAATCCCAGGGCTCTCCCCCAGAAAGAAAATCATAAACAAAAAATATTTTAATTAGAATATCTGAACCCCTAAGAAGGGGGAACTCACGCTCTCTCAGGGGACAAGAGGACACTCATTAAAAGGAGCTCCCTCCAGCATCCTATATCTTGAAGGAGATGTCTGAGGAGGAAAACAAAGGTGTTTCATTCCCCTTCATTTCTGCACAAGCAGCAAAATTCTGTCTGCGCAGTACAGATGTCAGCACTGCATTGCTGCTTTCTTCTCATCCACATGTGATTCCCACCTCCAGAGGTCTGAAGGAGTTGACATGAGGTGGTGAAACAGGCCCTTGGCCAGAGAACCTGCTGTGCTAGCCATGCCATTGCCATCATGATGAGGAGCCCTCACTGTGCACAGCACTGCAGCCCTTATGCTGTTGGTGGCCTGGCCATCGCTCAGCACATCTCTGCTAGTCAAACAGATAGTCTAGATTTAAGCCAGAATGAAAACAGTGACAGAAGTACCCTTGATTTTTCACGTGTAAGAACTCTCCCTAAGGCTGTTTAATGCTCATTTTCCTGATACTCATCTCCAGTTGCATTACACTTACAATGCTTATTGACTTGAGTAATGCTGTAATAATTCACAGCAACTAAGCTGAAAAATGGCTGCATTTGTACGCCATACTCATCACTGGAGCTGCATGGTGACAATATACCAAATCACAGTCTATTCTACCAGTTTGGTCAAGAATCTTAACATGAGTTTATGGCACATTTGTCATTGATTTAGAGAGTCCTTTCTTCAATTTTGCTGTGAAACACTGGGAATCATGAAGGATACTGTAAATAGTAAGGACACATTAAAGCACCTAAGGGACCCACCCATTCCAGATACTATATATAGTATACAGACCTTGCTCATTGCCACTTAACACATTTCTGAAGGTATCATTCCGATATTAACTCAATTTCTGTAAGAACTGTTTAGGTTCAAGTAGCATTTGTATATTTAATTATGTCACAAATCCTCAGTGCCTTTAAATTCAAAACTAATTAGACAACATATTTCACCAGGGTATCTTTTCTTCACCATACAAAGCTCTGCTAATAAAAATTATCAGCTTGGGAACCTGAGAATGGAAAAATTGTTTTGGATTGAGTTTCTAACTTTTTTCACTTGAGAAATGCTAGCAAATTACCAGCTGAAGTATGGATCTGAAGAACATAAAAATCAACACAGTGGCCATCCTAGCTTATTTATTATTTTCAGCTCTGTTGTGGAAGAGATAAAAAAAGCAATGCTGCTGTGCAAATGCAAAAGTTTGCCAGATAGGAGAAGACAGAGCATTTCTGTTTCCAAAAAGGTTAATTTCATAAAACATACTGCTCTTTCAAGTATTCTCTAGTCACTAGCAAGAAACAAAAACGCTGCGTCTCTTGCATGTCATATTAATGAGGCTGAAAGCTTTGTGTGTATAGCAGTATGCATTGAAATAGTTTGAAAGCATTGCCCTGATACCCTGTGGTGCCAATTGAAGCTAGAGGAGGAAAGGCAGGACACCCTCAAATTTTAAACCCTCAAATTTTAAAATGTTTTCATGAAGTAATGTTTGGAATTAACTACTTACAGTAAGTGACTGTAATACTGCGGGAGTTTCCACTGATAGAGGAATGTGTTTAAGATAACCTGACATGAAACATAAATCAGCTTTGACTTCAATTATTACGTGTTAAAAGTAGCATTCTCCAAGAGAAAAGGGTAGGCTTCCTGATTTTTAAAGATAAATATGTATGAAAAGAGAAGTGTCACCATGGGAACCAAAGTCTTACCATAACTTTTTATACGGGAAAATGTTACAATGGAAACTTGTGTTCATTGCAAAAACAAACAGCTCGAAACTAAGTTGAAGGTAGTATTACAGCATTGTCGGCTTTGTCAGCTTGAGCCCCTTTGCAGCTCATTTTCTTTTATCCAGGTCTTCCTGTGTTTCCCATCTGGATTACAATGTCATACTTCAACCTGCTGTCTAAGGTGAAAAGTTTAATATTTTTCCAGTTCAATAAAAGAAAAACTTTAATAAAGATGAAAGGAAGATAAGTATCCAAAAGAGCTTCTCTTCGCCTGTGTTTAATTATAATGACAAAAAATTCTCAAATTAATCATAAACAAACAAACAAAAAAAATTAAATTAAGGCACTAATCCTACAAGCACATTTCTTAATGAGTTTAAACTTATGAATAACTTTACTGTTGTAACTAGAGTCTATGAAATCAAGGAGATGTTTGTGTGATTATTTATTAGCAAGCTCAGGATTTCAATGTAGGAGAACAGAAAATACACAGAAGCTCACAGATGTCATTAAATACTGTAATAGACCAAGGAGGAGAAAATAGGAGCAAATGGGACTATTAAGCTACAAAAACTGCATCCCAAAATGCTGGCAAGGATTATAACCTCCTGTTTGGTACATTTGTCCCACTGAAGACAGTCTCTTTGGTAAACAGAGATGATCAAGCTTGTGCTGATTTGGGAGCAATGGAAATGCCTTTCAGCATGTCTCATTTGCCAAAACTATAAGCCAATTTGCCAAAACACTTTACCACAGCTGGGCAGCACAATGTTGCTAAATCTTACTTTCTTGGAGTCAAATCATGAACCCATTGCCCACAGGCAAGTAATGCTATTCTCCCAAGAGTCACTTTGGTTTTAATAAGACTCATTGTTTGAATGAATAATCACAGAGGAATGTGAGCTAGAGGGTCCAAATCTGGCTGCTAAAATCCTCTTTGCAAGCCAAGTGGACAGCCTGGTTAAGTAAGAACCTTGGTTGTCCATGGCATTGTTCCCTGACCTATGAACCCACATGTCATTGGGCTTTTCAAGTATCTTTATGGTAACTTGGCTGAATTTCTATTATAAACTATTCTATTTCTTCTCTACAGCATAGGAATTCTGTGAATTACTATCGGCTATTATTTAAATGCATATTTAAATTCCTGTAGGCAGGAGATTTTTAACCCCAATACAACTGCTTCATTAAATCTGTTTCAGCATTTCTTGTCTGTTTGACTGCTGCACATACAGAACACTCTGTGAGCAGTTATAAAATATATTATTTTAAAAATTAAGTTGTGGGTGTATGTGTGCATGAATGACCAGTTGAAAAAAATATGATTTGCCTGGCATTTTCACAATAACCCTTAATACTTTGTGCCTTTTCAAGACTAATGACCTGCAAAATTTAATTTAAAAAAATTTTTTTTTAGTTTCACAACCTGAAAAAGCTATCTAATATCACACCATTCCTGAATCTTTCATTTATGCAACATCATAACTGTTGAAACATTTTGCATCCATTTTTTTTCTTTACATCATCTGCATTTGAACTTCAGCTCCAGTAATTTCATCCTAGAGAAAACTCCAAACTTGGACCTATACAATATGGCCCACCTTAATTCTATGATCTGAATTGTCCCATTGCAGTTAGCAGGGATAATGAAAGAGAGAAAGTCACAGTATTGCATTGACAGCCATGTTTCAGTCCTTCACTACCAGGACTCCTCCGAGCAGTCAAGTTAAACATATGTATATGTTTTTTTAAAGGACTTGGGTATAAATCTTTTTACAGGACTGGACTCCTAATGATTTAATCATAAAAATCTGAAACAAGATGTTATAAATGAAAAAAATGACATAAATGTACCCAGAGTGGCACAAAAGGCATCATCACAGTAATCACACTAGATATTTTCAGGGAGCAAAACAATATAAAATAACCTAAATCTTTCTACTGAGGAAAGAAAAAAAGAGTTAACTGAATAAAGTACTTCAGAGGATTGTAACCCACTTATGTTTTCATTTAAATACACATTAAGATTTTTCTAAAAAGGCCAAAGACAGTTTTTGTAACACCCCATATGGATGTCAGCAGTGTATGTAAAATGGAGAGAGAACAGTTCATTCTTGTTAGGTTTAGTGCCATATTTTTCTAGGTAAGATCAGCTATAATATTGGTATTTCATTATGATTCTGAACCATTAATTTGCTCTATAAAAAGTACTAGATTTTTAATAAATGGAAACCTCAGAATACATGCATGTTCATGGTCAAGTGCCAAGCACGATTTAAAAAAGGCTATTGTAAGTCTACTTTTACTGTTCTTCATAGACCACCAGGATCAGATAGTGTGTGGCCTACAAAGCAATTAGACATTTAGAAAGGATTGCCTGCTGGAACATCATGCTTTGAAAAAAAAGGAGAATTTGATCTGTAAACAGCAAATACTCAAGGCAGAAGTCTGCTATAATTCTGTGCTCTTTATAGTCCATAAAAACAGATGAAGAATTAACATATGGAAATGACAGTGGGTCTTGAAATTTTTTTCAGGTCACATAGCAGTGGTAATTGTGCACTTGACCAGAATATTTTATATAGTGATGAAAACCTGGTCCTTGTGTTGGCTGATGATAGCAGGAAAGTTTCCTCTCCCTTCCTCACACTTCTGTCCAAATTCCAACACCAGAATACCCTATCTGAAGTTTAAATGCTGCTTTCTTCTGATTGACCTAGCTATACAGAGCTCCTCCATATGTTGCTCCTCCGAAGACTGAACTTCACCCTGTCATCCCTAGATTTCATGGTCTTGGTTCTCCTTGTTCTGCAGCTGATGTACAGCCAGAACACTCACTGTGGATGTCTCTTGTTCATTTTGCCTACATGGCTTTACCAGTGGCAGGCCTGCTCTATAGCCTGGCTGCAGCATTGCTGTAGCTCTCAGCAGAACAGCTCCTGCCTGATCCAAGAGCCATATTCTTATGGTGGTACAGAAAGCAATTTAGGTCTTTTACATAGACTCTGAAGAGCCATCAAAAACTACTGTAGACACACTTTGCTTTGTGCATTGCCATTAGTAGCATGCTTACTCCTCATTTCTGTCCCACAGCAGTGCTAAAAACACAGTCTTGTGCCACTGGAGGTATTTCCCTGTAAAATGTCCTCATCAACAGCAACTCAAGGGTCTCCAGGTAAATCCAAACACTCCTAATGCCTAGTCAGGGACACTATTTAAAGTGACATCAGAGGGTTGTATAGAGAAGAGCATGGGCAGCCCATGTTTTCCATTACTCTCAGTTATATAAAAGAACTTCGCTGTTTCTTGTAAACGGAGACTTCGAAATATGAACTAAGAGAATTTAAATCAAACATCCAGTCTACACAGCTGAGAATCTGCTCCATCATACCTATGCTTTAAAGGTTACACCCACCCACAGGTTAAAGGACTGTTAGGGCCAGAATACATATTGTTAAGGTACCATATGGCTTTTAACTATTTATTTAACTGAAAGTAAAATTTTAACTGGCAGAATTATAGCTGGTATAAATCTGTACAGCTTCACTGACTGTTCTGATTTATGTCAACTGGGATCTGGCCCACACTCTTACATCATCAAAGCAAATATTTTGTGTTTGCTTGATTACTATACCCAGTGTATTTTTTATAATAGCAGAATAAATTCCTTTCCTTTCCTTTCCTTTCCTTTCCTTTCCTTTCCTTTCCTTTCCTNCTCCTCTCCTCTCCTCTCCTCTCCTCTCCTCTCTTCATTGAAAATTTCCAGAAACACAAAATGCAACTTGTAAATAATTTTTGGTTTGGCAAGCTCTCATGCACTAACGCTTTACATATTGTTCTGATTAAGCAAGCTAAACATGGTACTAAGTATGCAGATGTGTTTCAACTCATGCTGACAGTTTGTGTATGATTTACAGCACTGGCTGCTAAAGGCAATTGTTCTGGTTCAATATTCCTATTTATTTATGCCAGCACTTCGCTGTAAACAAAGCCATTTATGTATCATATGGCTACTGACAAAGAACGTTTTGAAAGCTCAGTCCCAACAAATGTGCAGACATATATCTACACTTTCAATAAGTATGCTTGCATTTTTTTATACATTTTTAGGTTGAACTGAAACTGATGAGAGAAGTTTCTATAGCAATTCAGCAGTTCTTTTTGTATGATTCTCTTTCCTCATAAAGGTAAATCTAATGTTAACCCAACAGACTGGTAATCTACCAAACATGAAAACAGTGCAAATGTGATAGGTAAGGAGTCTGCACAGTACAATTCATACAGGGAAATAAGCCATCTCCAAGTATTTCCTTTTAGTCAGAATTATTATTATCTTGAGAATTCTGTTCCCTTAGACTCACAGTGAACCTCAGATGTGATATTATTCTCTTATTACCTATTCAGACCTATACATAACTGGGTGATAGTTGGTGTTGATGTCCTAGTGAAGCAGAGTTACAAAGTTCAAAATCCTTATAATCTGCTGCAAAATCTTGTGACCAGAAGTCAATATTCTGCTTTGCAGATGCAGAATGGGTAGCTTACACTAACAATGAATGGGAATGGAAAAAAACCTACTTTTTTATTGTGAGAAAGTTTGTAATACTCTCAGCAATGAGACGAAAATGGACTCTCTCTCAAGCTCTCCATGGGTATTGGATCCTGGACCTTTGGTGGTTACACATGAACTACTACATCTAGTGTTTCTCAGGTAAAGTAGTTTCTATACACGTAGACTTTTCGCTTTGCCAGGCTGGCAATTGTAGAGCTTAACCCCTATTTCAATAAGAAAGTCACTGATGGATACCTGACCTGACCCTGCCAAACCAGTGTCAGGACCAGCAATTCTACAAGTCCATACAGCAGTGTATAGGCTACCAACTTGGATCAGAAAGCGCCAAGCTCTGCTGAAGAACAGCATATCTCTGGAATTAATTTCTCTGCATCCAAATACATGTATGTTGTCCCCTACCAAGTACTATTCTCATCTGAGCTTTCTAATTTGCAAACTTCTCTCTCCTTTTATATTTTACATCTCTCCAGACCACACATGTTCTCCATAGCAACTTGAGAAGAGACTTCCCTTCTACTCTGGATAAAGTGACCTTATTGTAGTACATGGTGGCCTTCTCCTCAGAAGCCATCCTTAGGCAATGAATTTCCTGAGTCACAACCTTTCCCAGAAATTCCACCTAAGCCACTGTGGGGTTTAGCAATCAGAGAAACATCTTCCCAAAAAAAGCAACACTGTGGTGTCCAACATGTAGAGAAATATCTTCACAGATAAGTAACATAGGTAACATAGGATAATAGTTTGGTTAGCACTGCTGCTAAAGAATATCACCTATAAACCTCCTATACTGACCATGTATTTTTTCCCTATGTGAATGTAAAAAGAAAGCCCAACTAGAGAAAAAAAAAACAAAAAAAAAAAAAAAAAAACAAAAAAAAAAAAAAAAAAAAAAAAAAAAAAAAAAAAAAAAAAAAAAAAAAAAAAAAAAAAAAAAAAAAAAAAAAAAAAAAAAAAACAAAACACAAAAAACCTTGCAAATCATACTAGTAGGCTAACTGAAAGCTGTAGTTACTCCTGACAGCAGGTAAGGGGTGTGCAGTACAAGGACACTTCCAGAGATAATACAATCCTTTATTGTTTTCTTAATTTATAGTAATAGCCAAACCAGAGCCCAGGAAAAGACGAACTAAAAATATTGAGGTCACTGGTCTATTTAATGCAGCAGTTAACAGCAATGGATTTATGGGAGAAAATAAGGGGCACATACTCTGAGTCATGAGCTGAAGAAAATGCTGCTCTCTCTGTGTCACCATTGCAGCTGTGTCCAGATCTGGCTAAAGATGTGTCAGCCTTTCTCCATCAGTGGACTGGGATGTTTCCCCACATGGGTGAGGATTGAGCTCTCAGCCTCAGCCGTCACATTGCTGTCCCTACTCCAAAGCAGCAGTGGGGTTGCTGTGTCACAGGAGATGGGCAGGAGCTACCCCGCTTATTGGGCAGACACTTGTACTTAATGTATTTCTTAACCTGATGCATGCCAAAGACAGCATAACCCAGTGGATACACTGAATGGGGAAAACCAGGTTCTGTGTATGACCACTGTCTCTCTGGATTCATTCCCTCTCCCTTCAGTGCAGATGAATAATGAATCTGGTCTTTCTTTCCCCTTCTGTAAAACCTAGCAGTAATGATAGCCCTCAGGCTACAATGATCCACGTGGAACTGCTGTAAATGATGGTGAAATTAACTGCATTGAATGTCTACCAGGATTTCAAAATAAAAATGGCCTCCTCCTGCAGAAGGAGAGGATGGAGAAGGTTTCTTGCCACAGCCTTCCTTCTATATAATGGAAAGACACTTGCAGCCACTAGGCTCAGAGGACAATTCAAACTTCTCAACCTCCCAGGATTTCCACTACTCAGGGAAGGAAGGATTTACCTCTCTATCCTGAGTCAAGAAGATGCTCACTGCAGGAAGACTGTTTAGAGAGTTTAGTGATCAGGCTCTCCTACAAGGTAGTGATTTTACTCTCAACATTGTCCTCTCTGACTTCAAAAACCTACTTCTTTCCTCACTTGAACAATAAAATTTAAATACACATGTTGGTAGATGAAACATTGCATCCCCCTCTGCAGAGGTAAAACAATGGCATCTTACCAGGTGCCAGCAGCTTTATTAAAGTAGACCACCAGCATCACAACACGCATCAGCCCACAGTAGCCTAGTCAGGATGCCTGGCTCTGCATAATTCTTGTAGTAGGAGTATCATGGTCCAGAATTTGATCTATTACACATTTAAATACCACAATTACACTAAGAATTATGACTGCATGATTTTCTACTGCCTAGCACCTGAATAGCTTTATATGCTTAGGCAATCACAGTGCCAAGAGGCAAAATTGGGCAGATAGCATTCTACACTCACTCTGGAAAAGTGGGAACAATGAGGGACATGGAAATAGAAAATGAGGCCCTTTAAAATCTTTAGAAGAAAGATATTTTTGTAACTGAGCAAGCATTTTGGAGTCATAAAAATAATACTGTGAATATCTTTGCCTTTTAAGGTACTGAGTGTGATCTCACAGGGCTGTAAATAAGCAGTAAGTCCACTGAGACTTCCAGCTGCACTACAGTGAAATTAGTGCAAGGGAAATAAGAAACCAGACCTACACTATTGTTTTAACAATCTCAATAAGATTTTGTGGGGAGTAAGTATTCATCCTGTAACTCCACTTATCAGTTTGTTAGTAGGAAATAGGATTCAGCTTGACTTTTTTCAGCACAGCCTGAATGGTGTGATTATGGCCCCATAACATTTCCTTACAGTGCTTTCTTCTTCAGTTCACAGTAATTTTTGATATAGTATCTTTTCTCCATAACCTTCTCGCTTCTTTTCAGCTCCTAATTTTGGCCAGGTTGTATCACCTTACTGCTACTAATTCAAACCCCTTTTGTTTCCTCACACTGTTTCACCTTGCCTACTTCTCAGTTTAAAAAAGGAATCTCCTCCCTTATTCTGACTTCCTTCAGCATGATACTGTCAATGATTGCTGCAGTATGTTCTTCTTTACGTCTTATGTTCCCCATCCTGTGCTAAGAAGATAGTGTCCACCTCTCTTCCTCTACCATCCTTAGAAATCAGAAAATTCTTTCTATCCCATGAATTTTTATATTCCCTTATAGCTGTCATCAGTGTGCTTTGCTGTGCTTTCTTCAAATACGATTTGCCTTGGTTATGGGGATGAGGTTCTATTTGCATTTCTTTCAGTTTGTTTCATGTCCATAGCTTTTATTAATCAGAAGAACATAACTTTATGTAAGTTGGATGGAGTGCTTCACCTTTGTAGCAAGTGCTTCATCTCTGTAGCAAGCATAAGGAAAGGAAAATCCTGCAAACATTGAAAACAGTAAGAACATGGTAAACAAAGAAGTTTGATAGGGCTTTTGTCATAATAATGTTACAATTAAAAAAAAATAAATAAAAANTAGAACTGTACTGTCAACTCATAGGGGGAAATATGCCTTTCCCTGCCCCATCCCAAAAAAAAAACCAAAAAAAAACACACACACAAAAAAAAAAGAAAAAAAAAAAAAATTAGGAATTACCGCAAAAGGGTTCATGTTTGCAATTATGGGATCTAAGTATATACCCGATCCTAGGTGTTCTCATGAGAGTTTGAAGTATCATGTTGCCTGTCTCTTAACAGTAAGGCCCTTTTTACCAGGGCATATTGTTTTGTCTGGTCAAATTTTCCACCTTTTGGAAGCCAAGGTGAAAGCTCAGACTTCTTTGCTAAAGTATATCCATTGTGTATTAAAATACCCAGGATGATTCATTCAGTCAACCCAACATGTACTCATCAGCAGGAGAACAAGCTAAGGAGGCATTATATCTTTCTCTAGCACACCACTTAAAGTGAGGCATTCCAATCTAAAAGGCGGAATTGTTCCTTCGAGTAAAATAATTAGCGGTGCAGAAGCGAGAACGCTGTAACGAGAGAGACCTCTAGCGGCGGGAGCCACGGGACGGGTCTGGATGTCACTTGTGTGCACTCACCGCACCTCCCCGTCCTGCCCCGCACCGCGCCCGTCCGCAGCGCGCCCCTGTGCGGGGCAGCGGCTGCGGGACAAGGAGCAGCGCTTCTCTGCGAACCGCCTGCCGACATCCCGCTCCTGCCAGAGGACGGTTCAGCTAAAGAGACTAAGCTGCCTTTCCCTCCGTTGCAACCTCCTTTAGTTTACCGTGATATGCAGCAGTGCACTGCGGGACGTGATAGTAAAAGTTTAAAGTGCTGCTATAAATCCCAGGTGAATTTTTTTTTTTTTTAAATATAAAATATTTCAAGTTACAAAAAAATCAAGTTGTTTTACTGCACCTGTTTGTTGAACCATCTTAGACTTACGCAAGTGAGAAATTTGGGAAATTGCAGGATTCAGTGAAACAATTTTTGTTCTTACTAGCAAGAGCCCACCCTCTGCTCTCACACCTTAATAATTCCAAATACTGATGTCTTGTTGCTTTAGTTGTTATGAGAATCATCGTGTCTTTTTTTTTTTTTTTAATTTCTATTTCATCTTAGCAGCCCAAACAACAAATATTTGGCTCAAGTAATTTGCAGCTGCAGTCACTATTGAAAACCTCATCTCACAAACTCTTCTGCCTTCCTGGATGTAGTGGTCCTGCTGGTGCCATGTCTGTTAGCATGGAGTTTTGTACATGGGACAGCTAAACCATCACGCCCAATGCAAAGAGGTTGCACAATTAGGCCCAAAGTGTGTGGGATCTAGCAAAATAATAGCAATAATAACTTGGGCTATTTTTTGTTTTAATAAGCAGATTCAAAATAATGCAGAGACAGAGAGAGGGGAGACATGCAGTGTGTATTAAGTGCAGATTATCAAAGAGAAACTGTCTCTGGATTATGTACAGTTTCACTTGACTGAAGCTTCATGGAAGATTAAGCTTCTTTTGTTCTCTGTGCTGTTTCACTTAGATCAGTTGATGACGTGCAGAATAATTTTAACCACATATTCAACAGTGGTTAATCTAAGATATTAGATCTTAGAGATGAGGAAATATGAATAGTGAATAGTGTTTTTAGTGTTAATACTAATTATAGATAGAGAAAGCAGTTCATCAGAAATGTGAACTCTTTCTGCGAGGTTCTCAAAAATATAGCTATAAAGAGAAGGCCTGTTTACTATCAGTGTTTACCAGCCAGTCTCCCACATGGTACATATAGTTTACAAAGGAATCAATCTCTGATTTATGGAGAATAACAACGTTGAAGTGACTGACTTCTGGAACTGCTGCAGATCTGAAAAATACAATAGACAGAAAGTGTTAAAATCCAGGATACTATGTCAAAGAGTTTCAATTACTAAGCTAGTTGGGTAGCATTTTTAACAGGAGAGGAAGGAGGAGTTATGGGGTTCTGCAGCATATAAAAATAACACATAGTATTCTCCTTAAATTATGGCATTTCCAAAACATTACACTTCAGACTTTTGCTGGTCCCACAAGAGACCTCTTCAGTGACTTTTCTCTTGTAAAGATTTAATTGATCTCTTTTGAGGCTAGGAGAGATCTAACATTTTGCAGATCTATTTTTATTTTCAGCTTTTGCTTTAATCCCCTTCATACACCTTTAATTTCTTCATTTGAATTAATTAAGCTCTCTTCAGATATATGAAGATGATGAGATTTCTCGACCCCATTCATTACCCAGGTTATTCACAGTTCTTTCAGGAATTTTACCAACAGTTCTCAGCAATTTGCCAAGACAACCCATTTGTTACTTGTGTGTGAGTATTTCAGGAAGCCTATGAACTGGACAACTGGCAGGAATTTGCAGTGAGAGCATCTATCTTTTTTTAATAAGTTCAGTTTTAATAATACAAAGCTTGTTCATATAGCTTTGTTTTCTAGATGACAATAGTACATCACTGGGGAAAGGAAGAAGTACATAGTAGTTTAAGTTAGCAGTGGCATTAAAAAGGGAGTAAAACCTTGATTTTTTTTTCTTTTGGAATTAATTTTTTTCCTTTTTTTTTTACTTCTTATTTTCTCTTTCCTTTTGTAAGACAAAAGACAAGTTAACTGTACAGTTCTGTATTATCTCCTCTTAACCCCCTGTTTTTGTGTTCTGATCACATATCTCTTACATGGTGTAGTATATCTTTAATTTGCATTTTTCATCCTTCAAATGTTTATTGCATGAAAATAAGTCTTATCAATCAGTTTCTTGAATATATTGCTGATGGCAGAAGAACTACAGAGTCTACTTTAGTGAATAACTTCATCATCTTTGCTTCATCATCTCTGATCAGATAGGTGTCTGGACTACTTTTCCCCTGTAGGTGGACTCCTCTCTAAACATTATTTAGAGTATTGCTGGAGGTGGTCTACTGCAGAAATGTATTTGGCACTGTGATCTTTGTGCATAAAATATGTGCTGATCTTTTAAACATGCAAAGATTCATTGCTAATCTTGCAAAAAAGGTAAAAAAAAGGAGGAAGAATACCATATTGGGAATGAGTAGGAAGAAAATGGTTAACCAAATGTAATTTAACAGTCATTCCTATAAAGAGACACGTGGTTTCAATTTTCTTATTGAAATTGAATTATTGGTTTTAAACAGGTTGGCAGAGTAAAACCATTTCATATGGAGACATCCAATAGTCCCTCCCTTTCTTTTTAATCTCCAAATACATCTGGCAAGTTCAGAGATTGTTTTTTGGAGTCAAGGAAATCCAAACTGAAGGATTCTTTCACTGTGCTATTTTTTCACCTTTTTATTTTTCATTTTCTGATAAAACAAAGAAATAAGACTTTGTAAACTTAAAATATCACAGAATTATTTTCCTTACTTTTTGAGTATACTTTTTTAAACAACTATGCAGACAAACACTCTGTTCCTATGTCACTTAAAGGAGAGGAATACGTGTAGAAGTATACTTTTTTTGGGAATTAGGTTAGCCACGTACGTCATCTTTACTTCAATAGTCACAGAAAACACCTAGAAAATACTTTTATCCCTTTTATCACTATTTAAAAACACCAGACAAATTTATTCCAGTGTAAATATGAAAGAATACATCAGTAATCACTGAATTTTTGTTAGTGTTACTGGGCATCTAAAATTCTCTTTAAACATCTGGGCAACATTTTGTGGTATTCACAAACCTCTGTTTCCCTGGTCTGTATGCATTTCACATGTTTGCACCACAGTAATGAGGCATTTTCTTGCAAGGTAGCTACTCTGTTTCTGGGGCTATTGCTGCTCACCCTCACTACAGCCACTACAGAGCTTGACTCAAGTGAACCTATTCTTTCTTGCACCAGAGACCATTATTGGAGCGTCCTGCTAAGAAACCTGAAGGATGACAACCAGTGCCTGAAGTGTGACTTCATTTCACATTGCTGTAGCTCTTTTACAAACAAGGTTACACCAACAGTCACACTTTCTTTTCATGAACATGAACACGTCTACCAAATTCGTGGTGATCCTCAGGCAGAACATCAGATTCTTTCAAAATCCATGTCCCCCTCCCCTTGCTAATGTTGGTTTAGCTATGGCTTGCAATAAATTAGATGGCGAGGCAAGATGGAAGGTCCCAGAGCAAGAAGAGAAAGGATATCCATTGAGCTTGAAGAAATTATGACAGATGAGAAAGACCTCCCAGCTGAATCAGCATATCCCATAGAAGGATGTGGCTAAGTCATTACTGCACAAGGGTGAAGAGAGCATCAAGGCTTTATTCCCTTACCTCTTTGACTTATCACAACAAATGACATCACAGAGCTGGCATCTGAGCTTCAAAATACAAAATCAGACTTTTTTATGAAAATAAACAAAATAGAGCTTGGAGGAAAATAAGATCATGGCTCACAAACAGTAGATTGAAGGCTGGTAAGTTTTTGGGTTTGGTTTTTTGTTTTTTTTTTTTTTGTTGTTGTATTTTTTTTTCCAAATGGATTTCTTTATTAATGGCATTATTTAATATCTATATGAATAAGGGGTTTTTTTCATCATTAAAAACTGACTGATTAATAACTTTCACTATTTCAATCTGGAAACAGGAACAACATCATTATGACTTGGCATACAATCATTGCCATAAAAGAAAGACTATACAGGGGAGGTAAAAAGTGCATGAACAGACAATTGGCTCAAAAATGTTCAGAAAATCCATATAAAATTTGGCAATTACAAATACCTTTGCATAAATGAGAACTGTAAAATCATTCCCAAATGAACAAAAGCTAGGAACACATTTTGTGACCAATTAAGCTACATGATTGGTTCTTATATATATATTATAATTTTCCCAGGTAGCTTTAAAAGTATGAAAATACGAACAAAATCACTTTCATAATAACATACATGCTTAGCATGCCAGATAACATTTATTATTTATTTCATCTAAGGCTTTATTTACTCAATCAATGCTCTCAAGTTCCGAAAATAACACTTCCTGGGGTTAAAGTCATTTAGATAAAGGATCTGAGAATGAAGTACACTGAAACTAAGTGAGCAAGTCAAGGAAGAGAGGGGTCATAAATACAAGATGTAATGCAGGAGGCTGTCCTTTATCAGGTCAGGCTGTTTCCATGAGCTGTTGCTCTCACCTGCAATGGGGGTGAGGTCCTCTTATTGTTTTTTAGTATTAAAAAGTAATTTTTGCCTTAACTAGAAGATTGCATTTCTAGGTACCACTGGCATCAATTGTTATTTCTTTTGATTTCTATAGACTTTTTGGAAATGTTAAAGAATTCATAGCTCATTTATTAAGGTATATTTAGTAATCAAGAAATTTTTTTCTGAAGCATTCCCTGGAGTAACAGAAAACAAAATTATTCATAAATACAAATTATAGTGTATGCTTTTAGTGAAACTCAGAAATCTTGATCGTATATACTTTCAAAATCTTGAAAAGATTATTTTCCCTAAATGTGGAAGGAGTATTTCTTTTTTAACCGAATGTATTTTCTGTAGCACTTTCTAAATTTAAATACACTGTATAAACTATTTGAACTGGGATGAGTCTACATCTAAACAGAATTTCATCCCTTAAATTACTGTGCTTAGTTTGTGAACTGTCCTGTACATGCAGAAGATAATACAGACAAATAAACTGCTGAATTCAAAGCATGTGCAATTCAAAATCTACCTTCAGGATTGACTCACAGAAATAAAGTTCTGCTCTGAGAACCTTAGAGGGAAAATAGCCAGTAGTCATCTTACAATCATGAGTATTTCTTGTTTTCCAGCTTTTACAGAACATGTTTAAGATGCTCATGAGCTGTTTTGGCAGATACTGATGCAGTTTAGTCTTCTGTTGGCTATAGTCTTTAGTCATTTTAGTACATTGAGAACTAATCTCCAAGTCTGTCAGTCCCATTTTGCATTACAAATCATTCGTACTTTTATAACTGTCATTTCCAAGGACATCTGGAAAAGATGGATTTATGAAAGGTTATCATGCATTCTAAGGAGGCCAGGAATTAGCATGACTTTGTAAAGGTTCTTGTAAATTGAGCAGCAGCCATCACTGGCAATAAGCTGTTTTCTGCTCTAGTCAAGTATCTTTATTTAAATATTAAGGAAGAGGTGTGACCTTTGGCCTCAAAGATGGCTATGATACAGCAATAGCACAATCTATTAGCTGTCAATGAAGTATTATGGCCCTGGCTCTCTCAAGACACCTATTTGTGGACAGTGTTATAATAACCCTTCCATTAGGCATCCCCAAGGCAAATAACCTTGGCTTTAACAGAGTCAGTTTAAAATTCCTTGGAGTAACGTTAGGAGAATGTCTGGTTTGTGTCAGTTTAGGATCAACTACCAGCATTAGTCCCATTCTGTAAATTGTAAGTAGCAATGGATTTATTAGAATTTTTTATACATGCCCACAGGTAAATACTAAATACAAAGGATGTGAAAACACATATTACATTCTACTTTCTACATGGAATATATGTAGATTAAAGGACATCTGACAGGTCTGAGCATTTTAAAACAGGATCCATTTTCTACTGTATACATTTAGTTTCTTTTGTTGATGAAAATTATACAGTGTCACTAGAATGAAATTGCACTGGGGAAAAAAAAAGAAAAAAAAAGAATAAAATAAAACACTAAACAATAACAAGTCATCTAGATAACATTCCTATGAGTTGATATGTTTTCCTATATGAATTGTTAAGTAAAATAATATTAAAGAACTATCTAAAAATCCAAGAAAATTTCATATGCTGTGTCTTGTTTGCCTCCTGCATTTCTAGCTCTTCAGGTGTCAGTACATCTAATACTCAAAGGTAAGTCCAAGACCAAGTATTTTCAAACTTATGTGGGATGTTCAGAACAAGTCTTTTCTTCATATCTCATTTGTTGTTTAGACAAAATAAATCTGATTGTTCTCCCCTAATAAACAGCTTTGAAAACTACAAAAGTTTCCCTCCATATGTAAAACCATCTATGGCTGTGTTTTGCACCTTCTGCAAGAGAAGAGCTCGAAAGTCACTTTTCCTCAGAGGTAACAATCGAGGTCAAACTCCATTAAATCAGAGATGCACACAAGTAGTAAAAATAGCCTACTGAAAATCCTATTAGCATTTCAAATATTTTGGCTACTATCCTCCATATAGTGTTTCTTATTAATCCAGCTTTAATGTCTTATACAATGGTTTTTGTTTCTGAAACACAGTAAACAACTGAATGTGCTTCCTGTTCTGAAATCAGAAGCTTGTCTGGTTCTGCAAGTATGGCTTCTATAAACTTCATTTTCTGATTATTTTTAGCAGTAGAATATAATTGCTTAGGCAGGAATAAAAACATTCATGTGGTGGGGAATTGCATGAGCTGTCCCCCGGCAAGGTTCAGTGCCTCCACACCCCATCGCAGTCCCCAGAAGGGCTTTGATGGAGCCAAGGCAGTGATGGATCCCCTCCAGCCACTGCCCCAAGGAGTCCTCTGCTCAAGGAAGGTTTACACATTGCAGAGGAAGAAAGCACCTGAATTAAAATAACTCAGTGCTAAATTGGCCAGTTTTCTCTTCTCAGTTTTGAAGAGTCCCCTCACTACCTGCAGTTCTTGAACCCCTGAGAGGGTTTTACAGGAGGAAGACGAATAAAGGGAAAAAAAAAAAAAAAAAAGCTGTGGAGGCAATAGCCTACCACGCTGTGATCCACCTTCTAATGGGTGCATTGGGATTTATCCCCTTGCCTAACAAAGGCAGATGAGGCAACTTCTACATGGGTCAAGACTGGAAATACTCAAAACTGTCAGTGCAGGTTCATGTTACAGCCAAGAATATTTGACTCTTGTACAAGTGCCATCACTACTCTGGGCAACGTGGTCTTAAGGACTAATATTTTCAGCCTGGAGCACTATTCTCCCCCAGCAGGTCCTGGCATGGCAAACAGCCCCTGGCAAGACATAGAAGCTCCTCAGTCAGATTGGACAGTGCCTAAACATTGCAGTAGGTGTTTTGACTCTGACATTCTAATAGATAAAAGCTGCGGGTCCAAAAAGTACAGCACAGTGAAAGATGCCCTCACCTTACTTGTGACTCTTATTTTAAACATACTATTAGGGAGCTCCACAGAGTGGCAAAGCAAAATAATGAACTGAGGATTACAGCAGTTGTTTCCAAGTGCTCAGTTCTCATACACCACGAGGGCAATATTTGCTCTCAATAAAGAGCACTTGACTTTTGGTTCATTCTCCTTTCAATACTCCTCTTACAGTGATATTGGATACAAAGCCATTTTCTTTCATATGGTGATACCTGGCAGAATCTAGGATGTAATTTAAGGGGCTCTATTGATACCATAAATTACAAGAAGTCTGCTGAAGCAGTTTATGAATGGCAGTAAAAGCCTGTAGCTGAATTACACCATCAGAATCACACATCGCATACATGTATTATTATTTATAATACAGATCTAAGGATCCCTGTATTTTATGGACAAAAAAGATAATGTAGGGCCTTGTACTAAATAGGAACAGGGCTTCTGCAGCCTTCTTGGTAGCAGATAAACTTCAATAATGGAATAGAAAAGTGATGTTTATGAAGTTACTTCATAAAGGAGGAAAGAAACCCAGATCTGTCAGTCTTGGAAAGTATGATACCACTGCAATGTTTTCTACAAGATCAGTTCCTTGTGCCACTCTCTGACTAACATCTTAGCTCCACTATACCATCAGATTGAATCTGAAGAGAATACTTAGGGCCCTAATTATTTCTGTACACAAAATCTCTATCAGTATTTCAAAGTAGATCCAGGAATCTGATTTGGCTGTCAATCAGATCACTGTCTCTGTTTCTACTTTTAAATTCTCTGAGTGCTACTGGCTAGCACAATCACTTTAACAACACAGAGAAAAAGAATAATAAGGAAGCTACAGTCTCACTGAAACAGTCTATGAATGGTCCCGCAACATTTCTTCTCAGTTCACTTAAGAATTTAGTTCCCCAAAGCAAAGTAATCCATGACCTATATTCAAACTCCAGACATCTGATTCAGAAAATGGGCTTTGAAGAGAAAAGTCCAAATAGGCACATTTTTTGCAAATATTTTAGTGTGAAATTTACTTAATTCTCTGAATTACTTCACTGGCCAAATAGTGCATAAGCCTGATGGTTGCAGTAATAACCATATTTTTACTGACTTACCGAAATATAAGTTTGTAAGTGAATGCATAAAAACTCTTATTTAGAAGGAAGTCATCAGTAAAGCCAACAGGCCTTTGATGAAAAATCTGCTCCCACCAGAAAGCCATGTGCACCTCCTAGTAATACTAAGTGCCTGGAGCCAAAAACAATCCAGTTCGGGATTTCAGGGGCCTAAGGGATCCAAACATCTATTTCTTACTGGAGTTCAACTCACTGAACATCAAAACTGAGTTAAATCCATGAAGTGACAGGGCTTAAGGGGCAAATATGTTTATTTCATTCCCACCGTAGGTAACTTTGAGGATCAAGATAGGTGGAAAATAATTTCTGGCCCTTTAAATAATTGTGTAAGTACTTGTCCCAGTAATGCATTGTAAGACCCCAGTCCTGAAGCAACAAGCTTAACTGGGAGTATAACTTTTTAAAAATATATAAGACTCCAAGAGTTCACACACCAAACATTTTCAGAACATTTGGTTCTTATGCACCTTGAGATAGCCTAAAGAGAAGCTACACACTTTTCTCAGGAGATACTTTTAATATTGGAAGAAATAGAGATCTTGGTGTAAAGAGTATAAAAAGGAAAACATACAACCAAAGCAGAGTATTCCACAAAGCATCAATCCAGCACATGCCGACCCACACAATTTAGCAAAAACCAACCCACTGGTTTTAAATTACCTAAAAGAGAATAAAAATAAAGGAAAAAAGAGATTAAGTGAAGAAACAGCAGTAAAGAAAGAGAAAAGAGAGAACAGCAGAGGGGAATAAGAGAAACCTAGATTAATTATCTAGCACAGGAGAGTCCTATGGAAGTCCGGCTCCACGGCCTAAAAAAAGGCAAGATGGTGCCCATGTGCTGCTGCATTATGTGCTTTGGCCACCATGGCCATCACACCCAGGTGGGACATCCAGCACTGATCTCTCAGTGCCTCCAGGCCAGAGTGTGAGGTGGTGCAGCCAGTCAGAGATTAATTAGGAGTTCCAGGGGCAGTGGTGTGGGCAGGTTCCCAGGCTGCCCTTTCCACTGACAGCAGCTCCATCTGAGCTCCAAGGCTGCCCTTCCCCACACACACATGACTTTGTCCCAACCCAATAATACTGTTACTGATTCAGTGTCTCACATGCATTGGCACTGATTCACAGCTACCAAACTATTACATCACTAACTGATCTGCCAGGTTCAACTGAGACTGCAACTGTTCCCTGACAAGCAGGAGGAATTGATGCTCCTCACACTCGCACCAGCCTCTGGAAGAGGAAGAGCAGTGAGGAATGGATGGGGAAATATCTTTGTTTTATTCTTCAGAATTTGGCACAGTTTGAAAAGGGAGAAAATAATGTGAGAGAGATGGGTCAGGTGGGGTACTTATCCCATTGGAAGCTGCAAATACTCTGAAGTAAGCTCATTTGCTTCCTTTGAGAAGGGACAGGCTCTGTCAGAGCCCAGCCTGGTACTCCTCTGCCTGGTTTTCAGGCTGATATTTGCCCTTGAGCAAAGATCTTCCATGGGTGTACCAGATTCCATTTGTGACATTTTGGGATTAAGAATGTAGCTTCTGTTGTTTTCCATGCTCCTTAATGTTGTTTGTCCCATGTTTTGCTTTCACTTGCTCAAAAGATGGACTGCCTACTGCAAAAGAGCAAGTCAAATTTTGTGTGATTTGGAGTATAAATTCCCAAGTGGAGACAATGTCCCTTGGGTGTTTATTGCAGGAGTCAGTTCTATGGTTCATACTTACAATTGACCATGCTTACTTTACTTTGCAGTAAGACTAAATTGCTTTGTGTTATTTTTATAGCAAGCCAGCTGTGTATATTAACTGTTCTACAGTAGAAATTATTTTCCAGTGGAAATGACAGGATGGTATTTCTGCAGTGACTTTCCTGATTCACTTTACTTTCCAAATTGTTCTGTAATAATACATGATTTTTCATTTCTTGAGGTTCCTCTCCTTAATGATGAAAAAGGTGCCCATGTCACAGATGAACTAGTTGATATAAAGACATTATATAAAGAATTTTTAAGGTTGTTTTCTTATGTTTTAAAAAGAAACATTTCCTTTTTCCTTTAACTCAACTTACTCCTGGAAGAGCATATAAAATACTTTAGCTAACAGATTTTTGTCTAATTCTGAATATTAAATTTA
This sequence comes from Formicarius rufipectus, assembly GCA_013399695.1. NCBI lineage: Eukaryota > Metazoa > Chordata > Aves > Passeriformes > Formicariidae > Formicarius > Formicarius rufipectus. Next base: position 1,262,703 of record VXAU01002296.1, read on the forward strand.
GATAATTAGGAATCTTTAGTAACTGAAGACAAGTTCATTGTAAGTAAATACAATGTACAAACATGATTTTATATAAAATACTTTAAAAAACAAACAAACAAAAAACCCCCATGAAAAAAACTCCTGCTAACCACTATTAACAAAATTCATGTTCTCACAGGGTTTGTAGTAGGGACAGTTCTTAGTCTGAGCTAGCCTTTGGCAGCTCTCTTGTTGAAATCACCTGGGGCTCAGAAGTCTGGGAGGTCTGCAGAAGAGCTCAAACATGTTGCCTAATCCTGGCTTGCTGTCATGGGCCAATACCAGGTTGTGTAATGCCAGTTTTATAGTTACAGATTTTGAATCTGCTAGATGTCAGCAGGCTTGAAAGGTGGCCCAGCTCTGGATTTGAGGCAGAATGATTAGGAGACCTGTCCTAGCTCTGAGGAAGAAATCCAAGTGGAAAGTGATACTGGGAAGAGGTGTGTCTCCCTGGAGAGATGGCAGGGTGGGGCTCACAACCAGAGACTTGTTTCATTTGAGTCACCTGGCAGTTGGATTGGTTGTAGATAGAGTGACTGCCATCACTGTTATCTGAGTTGCACAGACACATGGTCCTGAGACATCCCTGGGTCATCATCATGCAGTGATTTAGGGCACACAAATATTACATGCTAGAACTCCAAAGGCCTAGAAGACAAGGCAAATTGCTAATCCAAGGGGTATGTTTTAAAAATGCAAAAGCACTTTGGAGGAACCATTATTTTTGAATAGTTCCTCTATTGCAAACACAATGCCCATCTAGGAATGTTTATTTATTGATTCCAGAAAGTTAATAGATACATCACTTGAATCAAGGCACTTCACAGAAAACATTGTTTATTGTCTCTTTTCACACAGAGGAAAGTTTCCAACAGTAATGTATCTGCTAATCATAGCAATCTGTGATGTGTAGCTTTCTTGACAAGGTAGCAGGGGAAAAAAAAAAAAAAAACAAAAAAGTTTTTTCATATTTGAAAACTAACATCTTAAAGCCCACCTGGAAATCAAAGGGAAAAAGGTCTCAAGTTTAGGTCTAGGTGCTAATGCAAGGACTGATAGGTTTTCCAAAGAATTAAGATAATTATGATTCCTGGCCATTGAAATCTTTTGAGATTTACCCTGCTATATGCTGATACATCACTGTAAAACAGGAAAGTAAAAATAAGAGTCATGAATTTTCTGAGGAAACTACATGGCCGGTAGGGATGCCAATATCCAAAAGTGCATGAACTAAATTAATGTATCAAACACAGTCTTAGCACTTTAGTACATGTACTTAGGTACAGGGGTCTCATCTGGGGGGAAAATGCACTTTGGAAAGCAACCAAGATGGTATATCTCAATGACATTTGAAAAAAAACCCCACTGCTCATTTCTCATTATTTGGGGTATTTCCCCTTCTTATAAAAAGTGTTGTCTATCAAACTCATAAGCATATGAATCTCCTTGACTACTATTCAATCTGCCTGTTCATAACTCAGCCTCTTATTCCATTATAATGCTTGAATGATTCACATACAATGTTTCCATTCCACTTTTTCTATCTTGTGAAACTTTTTAACGAAATGTTAGCATTTGCAGGCACCAGATGTTTTGACATAAGGAGAAGCAATATGTAAATTTTAATCCATGCTAGGAACAATAGCCTGGAGGCACCTTTTTCTTATTACATGAATCATATACTTAACCACAATGTGGTGGATTATATCAAAATCATCACCATCCTGAATATAGAACACTTGTCTTGTGGTTGCCAATTAATGAAACTGATATATATTTAACTTGATAGGTACCAGTGGTTTAACCAATAAGCCTAAGCATACTTCACTACTGCAGTCTCCTTTATAATTAGGCTTTTGATCTGATTATTATCACAACTCCATACATTTTTATCTAATCTCCCATTGGTTGTCAGCACAAATGATACTGACATTAAATCTGTTTGTCTGTCAATTGCAAACATCACTACTTTTAATCAAGTAGTGTATCACTAAAGGCTGTTCTAATCTCTGAAATAACTTTTGATTTTATTTTCTGATGCTGTTTATTTAATCATCAAGTGTCTGAGTCTGCAACAGGCTGAGCATTGCCTTTCTACAAAGCAAACTGAGGGCTCTCAGTCCACCACAAAGGAACTGAGCACCTTTTATGGTCAAAACCTAAGTATGTAATAAATATGTAAAACAGCAACGCTTGTTCCCATAGCTAATCACTGAACTTTAAATAATATTTATAATAATATTTCTTTTTAGTACTTATATGGGTGTCTTAATGATTTGCCAAAATAAAGAGCCTGGAGAAATCTTTATTCTAAACAGAAATTTTATCCGATGTATATACAAATAATGAGCCCTATTTTACATGAAACAATGAACTATTACAAAACTTTAGTTGAAAAGCATATTTCTACTCAACAACCTTTACATCATTTCATGCAGAGAAAGCACTGAATATCTTCTAAAGAATGCAGCACTCTCGATATTAGGAATTCAAAATTAAATCTGAATCCTTCCTTACTTCATTATGTAAAAGTATCTTTTAGTGCCAAATGCTACCTAATTATCTGCTTAAAAAATGTTTTAGATCTTAAAATTCAATATTCTGTTTATCCTGGATTGTCTGGGGAAAATCTAGTACATTAAAAGGTTTTTGTAGAGCTTCTTAGTGATTTAACTGATATCATCATGCCTGCTAGCAATTTTGCAACATTCTGAAAACACTTTCCATAAATCAAAGTCTCGACAGCAGGAATAAGCAGATGGCAGGAGACCATATTAAAGAATGTATCAATTATTTTTATTAATGGAATGCTACTGGATCATGATGCATCACAATGGACTAAATGTTTAGCAGTTGTGAAGTGTTTTGTCTGTTAGGTATTTCAGATGTTCTTAATGGTTGTTTCTATGTTGTCTTGTGGCAGCATTTTTTGAGGGTCCATATAAAGAGATGTTTTAATTTCAATCCTTTAATTATATTCATATAATAAACATAAAATATCAGCATATATAAAATGCAATTGTAGAAAGATTGCATGTACAGTGCGTAATAAAGTACATTCTGCCACATACAATGACTTAGAAAACAAGATACTATGTGGTTAACAATGAAAAATAGCAATTATTATAAAAATATTCTACAGTTTCATAATAGTAATGTAAATGCCTTTACTTATCTAAGAGACTTAACATAATTTTAAATTACAACAATTTTACATCCTCCATTCATATATACAGTCATATTAAATTCAAAAGGTACTATAATAGCAATGTTCTTATTGAGTAAATGAATTGTATTTAGTTATTTTACTATATAAAGCAGTTGTGTTCCTGTTTGTTAAAACTGTTTGCACTTACTGTAGCTTTTCACAGAATCCATGCTATGCACAATGGAATAATTTAGTTTCTGTTCTTAGTATAGATCTATATCCATGTCATGAATTTAACAGGATGTTAATATTTCAACTCCCTTCCCTTTTGTGTAATTATCAGTCTGCCGTTTTGTGTATTCTGTAGGAATATGTCCATCAGCTTTGAACAGCTGCTACTGAAAACAAGCAAGAACTCTTCATTTAATACATCTTGACAAAAATAGCCAGTTTTCCTACCCCCTGCCCAGCTGGAGGTCAAGCTCTGTAAGACTTTAAATTCTATTCTAGGCCCAGAGCCACAGACTTATTATGCATCTCTTTCATGAGATTTTGCTAAACAGATCTCTGTAGGAAATAGCTAAAAAATATATTTCGTTTGCACCATACTTCAGCCCACTAATACTTGCGTGAACAGCAAAGAAACTGCCTGACGAAGAATGTCAAGATTTGTCCCTGTAGTCATGAAATCCCTTTCCTCTGTGCAAGCTGGTAGGAATGCACTCGGGTCTGCCCCAGCAGTTCCCTCAGCTTCACAGTAGCATCACTGAACCTGGGGTGGGAGACACAGTGTTTAGTCCAGAAAGTCTGGGATGTGGCTGCCAGCACAACATCTCCTAAAAACCTTCAGTAGCACCTATTAATTCCCAGAATATTCTAGATTAGTTTTTCACCCTGTACCGCCATTTGATTTCAAGGGTGAAGATGTAATCCAGGCTATAGTCATTAGCTAAAATACCAATTATGATGACTTTCTACTAGGAAAAATGCAATGTCAGTGAAACACCACTGCCATAATAAACACCTGGAGGTTGGTGTTTTGGGCAAGGGGAATGGGGATTTTGTGTGAAGGAAGACAGCTTGAATAAGTTAAATGATAGATGAAATACATTATATTGCAAAAAGAGGATTCACTATCATGTGTCAAGTTTCTCATGCAAGAAGAGAGAGAAAATTCTGGTGCTTTAAACTGAAGCAATTGTCAGAAGAATGAAAATCAACTTTAAAAAATTTAATGGATGCACTATAATGTTTTTTTTAGAACAGTGCTTATAAAAGTGATGAAATTCAGGGTGTTATTTAAAGTCAATATAGTTCAGAAGTATGGCCTAATTCACATGTAAAAGTTCAATGGGAAAATCATGTAATACATTCATATTTAATTTCTTTTTCTCCATTATGAGCAATCCACACTGGTGTATTTAAAACTAATGTAGTAGAAACTGCAGTACAAGGACAAATAGCACTTGATATCAACCAAATATCCCTTCTGTTCATCAGTTAAAATGGACAATACTTGTACTACACTAGACATAATATACGCATTAATGTTACTTTTAATTCATCATGTTTGTATTCAGATGTCAATATTAGCTAGTCTTTGGGAAAATTATGACAAAAGTAGTTCCTCTTTTAATTTGTCTGATTTATATAAGTACGCAAATTATAATGGTTTTCAGTCCTATATCCAATTATCTTAGAATACTCATCTGTCTTTTCCAGTCCTTTCCTACATAGTACAAAACCAAAAAATCAAACAAACAAACAAACCACAAAAAACCCAAACAAACAAACGAAATCCTCCAAAGCCAACGAAACAAACAAATAAATTAACAGAACCCTGTTTGTTGTTGTAATTATTTTTAACCATGAAGTGGGAGCATATCATAGCTTCTCCTAATGGTCATGTCCACGTATATAGACCAGCTTACATCCAAGTAGTTTGATGGGCTCATAGAAAACACCGAGTTTCCTAAAAACATAAATATTCTTGTGAAATAAGACACTCCATCATCTTTCAGAGCAATCTGGATGTAATTTATTATCCAGATGCTAATTTTCCACTCATGAAACTATCATGACACTATCTGGGTTGGTCAGGAATGTGATATGGCATGGGAGGAAAAGAAACCTCACAAGGACTGTGAGGAGGACCCAGGTACCCACATGAGAATAGTAAGAAAAATTGCTCTGTGTTTAATAGTACATTTAAAAATATTTTAAACATACATACAAATGGCAATCCACTTTAATCTTTTCTTACTATTTCCAAAAGTGTGACACTTCTGGGTTGTGAGGCAGGCTCAGCAAAATTAATACACATTTTTGAAATATGTTTTGAATCATTAGAGAACTCCTTAAGGTGATCTTTTGGCTTTGGTTGAGGAAGAGTTATGAAGAACCTGTGCCAGTTTATTTTCCCATGTATTAATATTATAATTAGAATGATTACACTTAATGTATTCCAGGAATACACATCACTCTTCAGAATTTCGCTATGTATAGAAGAGATATGCCTTCTACCTGCCCTCTAACTGACAAGACTTCACTGAGTCATCAGAACAGGTTTTCTGAATGTCCCCTCCTAGCAAGCTAGTTATGAGAGGCAGTGCATCACATCAGTGTTTCTAAATATCCCCTTCAGTTTGAAAAGTCTTCCTTTTCAGCTTTTCTGCAGTGAATCTAAAGCCAAATTTGAAATTAAATTCTCATTGTTTCAAGTGTATGCAATGGGAATCTTATCATTTCCCTCTAGCTTCCCTTTGGAAAAACCTCACTGTACTGCCCAGGGACACTGAAAGCATCATCCAAAAGCACCACATTGTGTCTCCGAATTCTGATGTCTTCCACATAAAAAAGGACACAGTTTGAATATTCTTGAAATAAGCAAATGACATAGCTCTGTTAACGGTAGTTTTAAATTGTGATAATTGTAACATGGAGTGTCTGTGCTGTCTTGTACATCCATACAGTCTTTATGCTGCAATGCCATATCTTTTTCTGTCTAAAACCTTAATGGCATTCCATGGAAAGCTTAATGGATTTTCTCCTTTGAAAGAGAAACTTACGCAGTTTAAATTTCATGCTTACTTTACTTGTGTGAAAGCATTACCATCTGTTTTATCAGATTTTAAAATCTGTAACATCTCTACAGTTTCCAGCTTAAACAGTTCTCTGTTGCTTCACATTTCATAGAATTTTTAGTTATATAAAATAAAGAAATTAGCAATTTACTAAAATTCATATTTGTAGCAGAGAAAAATGTAAGCAGATTGAAAAGAGTTCAAAAACACTTTTGTAAGATGGGTATTCCTTTTGTGGCAACCACTTTCATAGCACTGTAAAGTGTCATGGAATGATAGTAGACATATTCCCAGTAAAGAAAATATTGTGCAAATGTCAGCTGTGAACAGAGGGTGAATATGGGGCAAAGTGATATGAGTTCATGTCCATCTCATTTTCCTGTGAAGTAAGGGCTGATTTAAACTTCTGTCATGTAGAAATTGATCTTCACGGTGCCTCTCCTTGTGAGTATTTAAAGTAAGAGCTCACAACGTGCTATGTTCAACTTAGTCTTTTAGCAAGTGTTTTAGAGAAGTATGAGACCTTTTCTGTTTTTATAAGTCATCTCCATCATCTGTGCTAAAGCTGCTTCTCCTGCTGCTCTCTTTTGATGCAGCTGGGGATGTGGAGGACAAGAGTGGATCTTTTCCAAATGGTGACACTGTGTCATCCAATAAAATTTCTTCTAGTCGTTGTTCTTCTTTTAAAGATGCGCTGAAGGACAAATCGGTGAAGTGTGAAAGTGGATCAGAAAAGGCAGTAGATCCATCACAAACATCAGAATTTTGTCCATGTACCAAAGGCATTTGTTGAGAATAGTCTACAGAGTTCTCCTCTGGGTAAGACTGTTGTTTGATGACATGTGCAGCTAAATCAACAGCACTGAGTGAAGACATGACTGGAAGGCCATGTGCACGTGCCTGGATCTCCAGTTCCTAACATTTCAAACAAAAACCATTAGACAACTTTAAAAGACAAAACAATCTCTTCAGAACTATTGCAGTAAGGATAGGAATCATACATGCAAATTAATTACACCTTTTGTCCAGTTGTGAGATTAAATTATAAATATTAAATTGTTAATCTATGAAAATTTGCCACTCAAGTGTTTTTATCTCCCATTCTTTCTTTAAGCAACTATCCTACAGGAGCATCAGGTGTAGGACAGCCTCTCTAAACCCATTGCATACTGAATCCAATGAAGGAGGCAGAAAAATATTGCAACTTGATAGCTTGTTATCCACCACTATCCAGAGAAACAGAAGAGTCTTTACTTGATGATGCTTATGATATACAGCTATATGAGTAAATCAACATACATAAGATGATCTATTTTGTGTCTGTCTGTTTATCCACCTATCTATCTATACATCCATCCCATTTTCATATGTGTGTTTCTGTATTAGAATCTTGCCTTTCAGAGCATGAAGGGTTATATTCTTTCTATATCTCTTCATGTCAAAAGCAGATATGACACACTATAACCAAAGACAATTAATATGTGAAATGGTTACAAAGGGAAAATGAAAATACTTAAGGGAATTTTGTGACCAGTATTGATTTCTGGATGCAGGAATATACTTATTTCCTTATCTTTTTTGTCTTTCTCTGGCTCTAACCCATACATAATGAAACTGTTTGTGCAAATACTTTGTTAACTTTTGATTAATTCCCTTATGTAAGGTATAATTACTAAAGAAATTTCCTAGAAATCTAAAAAATACTCTCTCCCCAATATACACAGAAATAAATAGGGAGAGCCAATTCATTTTTAATAAATGTCATTTGGAGAAAAATAACATAGATTAATAAAATTTGATGAGGGATCAGTACTGAGAAAGCTTTGTAGTTCGTGGCAACACTCATACAAACCTGAATTCGGAGTAGGAGTCTTCTGTTAGCATGCTCTAATTTCTTCTGCCTGTGCTCTAATTCTCTGGCTCTCTGTTGTTCTTTTTGTAGCCACTTGATGTACTCCACTGATGCCTTTAAAATAGTCCCTTTGTTCCAGCGCATATCACTGCAGAATGTAGAGATAACCTTTTCACAATTGTGCATGTCAGCAGAATTCATAAGAACTTACAAAATCTTTTACATTAATATGAAATAATGATTTACATGACTATTATTCACTCTTAGATATTATTGCTTCTGAATGGAAATTTTAATAGAATAGTTAAGAAGCCCTTATATAGTAAAATTAATCCCAGAATGAAAATAAGTGTCAAAAGAAAGTAATAAAGTGACTTTTTGTGGGAGAGCTAAATGCAATATCATGATTCTACCATTACAGTTTTTATATTTTTAGTGAAAATTGCTTTTATTATTAACTCTAAGATTAAAATCTATGTGCAGTATTTCTGCATTAATGAACTAGGAAATATACTTAAGCCTAAATTTTTAAAGATCATTTTGAATATACTACTCCTTTTACCTGACTTACTAATGAGGTTGCTTTTATGCTTCTAGAGAAAAAAAAATGATCTGCGCTGAATGCCACTCCTCATTGATGACAGACCAGAAAAATCACACTTTAGTAACCATAATGACTAGGGAATGACAGAATTCATGTTAAAAAATCTTGAAACAATATAAAATCCTAGTTGAAATACACAGCTATGTGCAGACCCAAACTCAAAATAAAAACCTGGGAAAAAAATTAGATTAAACCTGCTCATCATTCAGGAAATCATGGTTTAACTTCCAGCTGACAAGCACCCTTGCTAGCAACAAAACATTTGTTCAAATGCATCTGTTCAAGGATTTTGATGTACTCATTTATCAACTTTTCATGTATTCCTTTAATTAAAGTCTTAGAGGCCTTGGAACAGGAATGAAATTTGTTGAAAATGTTTAATTTCTAATACATTTCAGTATTTTATGATACAGGGATGGATATGCTGCATTAAATACACAGATTTAAGTGTTTATTGAAAATATCCACTTCACTGCAAGACTGCTTAGACTTAGCAGAAGGTTGGCTAAGGTTATGGTCCTATAACACAACACTCAGAAGGAAAAGCTATTTATGCAACTGAGAATCTGATGCTGGCAGGGGCAAGTATTTTTTTAATATCTATATTTACACACTGGCATTTTAGAGTATAAAAAGTAATTAAAATTATACTCCATTTTATCATGACTTTCCCTTATTTTAGACTCATGGAATTGTGGAAGATGCTGAATTGGAAGGGATCCATTGCGATCACTGAGTGCAGCTCCTGGCCCTGAGCAGGACACCCCAAGACTCACATTGTGTGCCTGAGAGTGTTGTGCAAATGCCCCTTGAACTCTGTCAGGCTGGGCACTGTGACCACCTCCCTGGGCAGCCTGTTCCAGTGCCCAACCACTCTCTGAGTGAAAAACTGTTTCCTCATATCCAACCTAAACCTCCCCTGACTCAGCTTCATGTTATTTCCTCGAGTCTTGTCACTGATCACCAGAGTGAAGAGAGTGGGACCTGTCCCTGCTCTTCCCCTTGTGAGGAGGTTGTAGACTGGAATGAGGTCTCTCCTCAGTCTCCTCTCATCCAGGCTGGACAAACCAAACAACCGCACCAGCCCCTCATAAAACTTCTCCTCCAGGTCCTCCACCATCCTTTGGGCCCTCCTTCAGACATTCCCATCTAGTTTAATGTTTTGGGGTTTTTTTCTATTGTCCTTGGTTGTTTCAGGTAGTGATACATGTTCCTACTCTTGTGTTCACCTATGGTGAATAGAATCATTACAGATATGTCTATGCTTCACATTCAGTATCTCAGAGTAAGTGCCTAAGGAACCTTGCACCTTACCCCAAGGCTAACCATCCTTACAGACTTCTGCCAATGCAGTTGCTTTTCTACGGAATATATAGAGTGAAAGCCAGGCAAGTACAGGATTTAGGAAGCCAGGCCATCCAGCCTTTCCTGATGCACTTTACTAGGAAAAAAGCCTTATGGAGCTGATAACTTTAAGACACTCACATGAATACACAAAATTATTTGTAATAAAGTATCGCAGTATTTAGCCATATTGTAGAATTCAGACAATTTGCTAGAGATTTGGGAGAAACCTTTTTTTGATCCAGGACTGCTCAAGGTCACTTCTGCTGTCTCTGGGGAGCACACAAACTGTGGGGCTCCAGTGTATGGGATCTCCCCCCATCTCAGTGATGCACAGCTTTTGGGATTAGAAAGAAGGTGAGGAGGTCAGAGATAAAGTAATTATTGTCTCAGACCCTGCTGTCTGCAAAGCCAAAACATCAGAGGCTGTTCACTGAAGTGGGTGGCAATTCTTATTTAGGCATTCCCTGGTCAAAAAGAGCTAGATCAAAGATGGGACTGGGAGCCAAGAACAGAACATGTCTCCCTCATGACAGCTGAATCATCTCTTAGCACTTCCCCTGCCCTCTCCTTCCTCTCTCTTAATTTCTTGCCCAGGTGGGAGGACAAAACATTTCCCTGGCAGCATCCCATGGGCTCCCTCCTAGGAAAGGACTTTATTTCCCCATGTGGTTTACCTATGTTTAATCTGTAAAAGTTAAGGCAGTTTTTAGCATGCATAATTCATATGTTCTGGACAAATCTTTGACTGCCATCACCAACTCATGGCTACTTTGAAAAGCACTAGAAGAATAAGAACATATATACTCTGGAGAAACACATCTGGATGGGCAAGGGGGTTTGGCTTCTAGCAAGTAATAAAGACAAAACTAAGCCAGTTTTGGACTGATGATCTGAACCTGAATATATAGCGCTATAAAATTAGAAAAAAATTCAGAGCTGGCAAAATGAAAATAAATGAAGAAATATATCAGGATAAGAAAATTATTAATACATTGTTTTCACAAACAATTTCATGTCAGCTATAAAATTTTATGAATTCAAAATCAATTTCTGACAAAAATTTTTTTGTTGATTTTGCTGATTGATAAATTAATAAGCCATGTATTCGTGACTGTATTTGGAATATTTTTGTGACTACATTCATTCACGTTATACATAACTGACAACCTTTGTGATAGTGCTTACTTTTAGTTCATCATAGTTTGATAGATAGTTTTTATTTCTGTGGTAATGATATTTTTTGTCATAGATGGAAATAAATTTTCACTGGTAGATCAGTTCCTGGATTCAAACTGCCAGACAGATGGATCTTGTCAGCTTCTGCATGAGATACATATGGATAGATATTTCTTGTGGTAATATTTACAGATCTGAGAGACAAAACTATCATGGTGATCTAGGATGAAAATACAGTAGTTATTATTATCATTTAAGAGGCTGTTATTTAACCTGTGTATGTGTGAGTGTGTGTGTCTGTCCATATGCTTGTAACCCACATATCTTCTACACCTCATATCTATATATATACTAGCTGGTGTGTTATTAAAGGAGGAGTATTTAAGTTAAATATTCCAATGTCAGAAGGCAACACAGCAAAGGATCAGTGGCTGACCTTAGAAGTGAACAAGTATTTCAGTCTGTGTCTCTCTATACCAGGATCTACAGAAAATATTGAAGCTGTTTGTGCTGAGTCTGCATTACAGGCATTCTTCATCCATTCTAGCCCAGAGCACCAAATAGCAGTGACAGGACAGAGCTATGAAGAAACAGAGGCTCTATGCAGATGTGTAGGGCTGAAGAGTAGCAACATAACTAGTGATGATTAAGGCAAGTGAGGCAATAGTACAGGTGAGGTTCCTGGATAGCAACAGTCTACAATGCCTCTAGCAGCCACGCAAGCAGATTCATCTATGATGGGAAGAAAAAATAACTAAGCATTTGAAAATGGATTAACTCAAAGTATAACCAGGACAAAAGAAGAATTCAGAAATTCTCTGATCAGTTATTTGGTTTCTGTTATTTCTCTGAAAGCAATGAATTCTAAATTGGGTGCAAGTAAAGACAGCTACCAAGAAAATGATAAAGGAACCATTACAAAATTATGGGGTCTGCTTTTTAAAGATCTATATATTGTGCTTATATATAGTAGAGATAAAAATTGAAATGAAAAGGCCTACAAATCCATTTGAGAACCTTGAAAATCTGAGCAACTACTGGCAGTTGCTACTCATTTATTTGGAAACTACTTTATAAAAACAGACAAAATACTTGCATTCTTAACTGTTTTGAATCTAAAGATAGATATAGATCTACTAAACTTTGGGGATGGCAGGAATTCTTTTTTTTCATTTTACTCTTTGACTACCTATTAATTCCTTTCTTGGGATTCCTGGGATTTGTTTTTGGTTTTGTGCTTTTATTTTTGTTTTGGAGGGGGGTTATGTTGGGGTTTTTGGGTGTTTGTGTGGGATTTTTATTTGTTGTTGTTTTGTTTTGTTTGTTTTTCTTAGTCTCCATTTTTACCGATTGCATGTAATACTTCATCCTGTAAATACTCGAACACATGGGAAATTCTACATGTGAACCATATTATTTGAGATCAGCATGAAGTTTTGCAGGTCTGGTCATCAGCAATGGCTTCTGCAAAGGAGGATTTTGTTTCAGTCTCTGTGCGCGCATGTGGTACAATAATTCAAAATTTTTAGCAAGCTACACCTGTGTTATTGAGTTTACAGAGGTCTACTGAAGTTCAGCAGATCTGCATGGAAAAGGTAAAAATAAGTGAAAAACCACTTTTTATTTTCTCTGACCCCTGGCTCCTCCTATCTTTAAGACCTGAATCTCTCCAGAAAACTCAAATGCTCAGAACAATACATGTAGCTCTCACCTAGAAGTTTCCCATTTTGGAGAAACAAACATAGACAAGAGACTGATTTTCAGCTCATTTCCATTAATTTAACTTTTTTAAGTCAAAGGAGATTCACTAGTTTACATAAATTGAACTCATATAGGAAGGACAAGAGCATTTAGTCATCTAAGATTAGAACTGATTAACAAAAACAGCATTTAGGAGAGTGTGATAGTCACAGGGTTTGCCACATACAGGACAGTTACTAATAACAAATACATTTGCAAAGCTGAAACTATGTTTGCGGACATTTCTTTCCCTGTTTCTGAGACACTAACTGTGAACTATGCTTGCTCAAAGAAATACATTGAAGGACTTTGTACTTGTTTTGATGACTTGCACAATTGCAAAGTGTATTCTGAAAGGCAGCAAGTTTCCACTTTGTAACAGCTTGAGCATACACAAGCCATTCCTTTACAAGGAATGTGGCTGTGCTGGCTGCTAGAGCACACAGAGAGCAGAGAGGTCAGGCTCAGGCACATGCAGAGAGCAGAGAGTGACAGCAAACCAGTGCTTCTGCCCAAATCCTCAGTGGTTCTCTTAACATCCCAGTTCTGTAAAATGACTAGAATGCTTGAAGGAAGGGGACTTTTTCTTCTTTGGCTTTCTGACAATTCAAGTCTGGCTACCATAAAACTGTTCTTGTGTAGGCATTTCCAGATTCCATCACAGCATGAAGTTCTGTTAACCACCTAAGAGGTGGATTCTGAAAGGCTGAACACAAATTGAAAGATGTATATAATTAAAGGAGCATTTTATGAGTTTTTCAGCAAAATATGACTATTTCTGGCATTTTTAAAACTCTAGTTTTGAATTATTCTGTATAATTGATTTGCATTTCTGAATCATCTAACACTTGGATATCTAAGCACTGATTAAACAAAAGAGTCAAAGTTCTTTGTAACTTGTGCTTATCTCCATTTTCTAATGCTGATGAAGTGAACTTAAAACACCCATTCATTTAAGCAGTGTAATCCACACTTTTTATCATTAAATTAAAAAAAAAAAAGAGAGAGAAGAGAAAAGAAAAGAATAGGGGTTTAAGCCAGTCAAAAGAAAGTCCCTGCGGAAGCTCTGCAGGAGCCAAACAAGTTCACTGTATAACTAACAAAACAAAAGTGAAATAAAAGCCCCACACAGCACTCCTAAGAAATATAAATCATAAAAGGTTTCCAAATGGCATTAAAAAATACCCTTTTCTGTTCCTGAGTCTGAATGTAATCTTCTTGAAGCAAGCCATCAGGGACAGGCATGCTAACCACAATGGCTTAGTTATAGCAGTATCTGCTTTTCAATGCAGAGACTTATTTTCTTCACTGTCATTAGTCTAAGCATCAGTAAGTCTTCTCCTTTTACAGTTAAGTTTCCACTATAAGAAGAATCTTCTAAAATCGATATAAGAGGTGAAAATGCTATATGTGATAAAATATTACAGATAAAGTATTGTAAGGCATGATAAATCTCTTTCTTTCAAAGAAGGGGGGATAGGTTAATGTTACTAAGGAGAAAACAAGAACTGAAAGAGAGGGCAAGGACACCGAGTTATGATATGGTAACACAGGACCATACCAAAAGGAAATAATAATAACTTTGATCTGCTCAGCCAACAAAACAACATGGTCAAATTAATATATTTCCACCTAAAAATACAAATACAAAAAATGGTGTTTACACCTCTTTAGATTAATTTATCCTGACACTAGGCTGCAATGGCTATGTTGCAATCTAGTGTTTCAATGATCATGCACTTTTTGATGCCTTTTTTTTTTCTTAACACTAGCTTGAAAGCTTTTAAATAGACTTACTTTCAAAAGGAGTACTGATTACCAGCCTTTTGAAGTCAGCAGTCTTCAGAATGTGAAACACTTAAGTTTACCTTGTGCTTTTGTAAACGTAAAGAACTCTGGGTCTGTCATACTGTTGAACTCAGTCATGAGTTTGCAGACTAAAACAAGATAAGGCGATGACTTCAGGATCTATACCTGAAACTTTTTCATCAGGCAACACCACCAAAATCTGTTGATACAGTCCACCATCCACTTACTGGAGCAAAACTGAAGGTCCAGATAACTCATTTTAAGAACAGCTTAAGTGATTGTTCTTGGTATTAATGTTTTGATTAAGTTCACAAACTAAGCCTGAATCCACATGAAAACATGCAGCTGAACTACCTCTGTAGGCAATCAAAAAGCACAACTGGAATTTGTGCCTCGTGTTCATTTCTAATTGCAGTGTAGCTGGCTTCTATTATTGCTTTATAGCTGCAAACCAACAGTGCCATCCACTGTTTTTCAGAGAAATCATTCAATTATTTGCCCAAATGGTACTGAATACTGAAAGATGCATCAGCTAAATTAAAACACTTCTACCACTATCTGCTTGCAACAGATGATATGAGCCAAACTTTATTGAAGTACTTAAAGCTATTTTTATTCTAACTCAGCTGTAACACCTAATTCTATATGAATAACAAAAACATGCCCAATTATCTATTCTGGGGTGGATACTATAGAAGGAGCTGAGTTGGTAAATTCTCTAAAATTGATTGAGTATGTTAACTTCCTCACTGATTTCACTTCTAGTGAAGATGATCTTGCACTTATGTAAGTCTTACACAGCTTTATATTGTTGCAGAAAGCCTTAATCAAAATAATAAAAAGTTTCTTAGTCCTGAGGGGGGAAAAAAAAATAGTTTTCATTTGAAGTATCATGCAGGTCTGTATTGATATGCAAAGGATAAAGACAAAATTTGTATAATCAATTTTATGCAAGTCACAATCATGCTAATGTGTGGTCTTAAGTTTTCCCTGAGTGACATGAGAAATTTAAGGCTAAAGGTCAGCATTAAATATCACACTGAATTGTTATTGCTAATCCTGCAGTGGGCTTTCCTACAAGGCATCTGTTTTCAGACTGATGCCAAATATAAGCTTTAAGACAATGCAGACATAGTTCAAGCAATATGCATTTTGTTTTACTTTAATACATGCATTAGTATAAAATTATATTATTATAGCAATTATATCAATTATTACTTTCATCCTTGCATTTTAAGACTGGTGTTTTCTCTGCACTGAGTGGAGGACTTTTGAAAAATACTCAGTTTGCAGACTCTTATACTGATTTTTTTTTCCTCCCTTAGTCAAAGGGCAGACAGTGACAACGTGAATAATTTTGTGTTATCCCACTAGAGGGCCATGGAAGGGCTGAAAGCATCACTCCTTTCTCGAGGCACCACACAATTGTACCCAGGGACAGAGAGATGGACTTACCTTTTTTCGTTTTTTTCCTTATTTTTGGTTTTATTTGAGGTTTATTTGTTTGTTTCTCCTCAATGTGTCCATCTGTTTTAAAGACCCTGGAATTGCTTTCATTTTATTATCCATTCACATAAGTTTTTCCAACAGGCACCAAAAATCTTTCAAGGGTTTTTTACCTTAGCAGTCTGATCTGAGCCAGTGACCTGGCATGGAAGATTTTGTATCCCATTACTCAAGCCTATAGCTGGTATATACAACTGTCTTTTTTTTCCCTGTATTTAAACTATAAATATTATTATATGAAAGACTGTTGAACTCACGGATCATTAGACTTGGGGATGAGTGTGCCAAGCTCCTTGATTCGGTAATTAATATTATACCTTCTTCTTCTCTCGACTGTTAAAAAGAAATAGTTACTATTTTTATAGTGAAGTATTCTTGGAGAAATTAAACATAAAATATTTAAACATAAAATATTTAAAGTAGTTATAAACAAGTCAGTCAATGCACAGAAAGTTTCTTCCTCAAATAGTAGTCTCGACATGAGCTCCTACCTGTCTCTAACTTAATCTCAGGACAAACACCATGATTAGTACCTTTGGTACCTTACCTATAGGTTTTGTCTTCCATGTACCACTAGGCTTCTAGAGAATGAAATGGTCACATATTTTCTAAATGTGAGCTAACACTTCTTTTTCCTAATGTTTATGTAGCCTTTCTCCAGCACGCTCACACAGAACAGAGATTTCAGCTTGGTGGAGTTTTGCTGGTGACTTCAACAGAGATACAAAACAACTCATCCAGCAATTCATAGATTGGCAGAAATCATATTATAGACCAAAGATAACAGCTTCACTATTCCTTATTTACAGTTATCAGCATTTCAAACCACAAAGAGGACATAACTGCAACCATATCCCCTAACTGAAACAGAGAAAGATTTGTCCCAGAAACACTTAATTCCCAGCAGATCTCTTTCCTTTGGTTATGGACAAGACAAGCATGTTTACAATAACTTTTAAAGCACACAGAAAATTAATAAAAGCATGGTCTAAATAAAGAAAATATATTTTATGAATTTAAATTTAGCTTCTCCTAAGACAAGCTATGTAGGGTATCTTGGTTTACTTTATAGTTTAGTTAGAAGGGGGAAAACAGAAGATAAGCCTCTTAAAACTAGTTCCTCTACTCTGTGCCCTGAGCTCACTTTGCCAGCACTGTACTGGTATCCAGACTGGAGTATGGAACTCTTCAGAAACTTAACACTCTCTAATATATAGGTCCAAAGGACATCTCATCACTTTGGGGGATTACTTGTGTATAATGGTGGCACAGAATGTCTATTCAGTGATAATACAGTCCCATTGCAGTACTGCTGGCTGTCAAGAACCAGCAGTCTCTACTGATGTTCTACTGGTGTGAACTCGCACTTCTGTCCACTCCCTCCTCTTTGTATTTTAACTCACTCCAGATCTCACTGAATGAACAAGATTCAGCTCTAGTTCATCATTAACATCACACTGAGCTGTTTCTCTCATCCTTTGCATCTTGGAAAACCTTAACTTAGGATTAATATACTTAATATACTAATTTTGCCACTGTATTTTGTCAGACCAGTCCTGGCCAGCCTAGAATGTGGGCAGAACAAATACATGCTCCATGTATGGAGATGTTCACTTGAAATCTAATATCCTAATTTTTAATATAAATACAAAAAATCCAATAGAACTAAATTATAAGTGCTCACCTAAAGGCATTCTGATGGGTCTTTCAAGGCTGACTTCAGTCTTTTCATATTCATATGAGCATAGATCATTTTTAGACATTTGCTTCTTCCTGTCTGTGTGAGGCTCCTAGGTTTGTGCAGCAGTCGGTTATTTTCTCCCTAGTTAATGGCAGCTCTGGGAATTCCCTGAGTGTTATTATTTACTCTGGTGAAGTGTTCTACCTTGGTGTGATGTATTATCTTATCTTGATCTCTCTAGAAATGGGAATTTCACTAAATAAATTAGAGCATGTCAGGTTTTGTAGTCATGATTCACACATGCAGGAGGCAGATTTATAATCATCTAGAGCGTGCTACTAAGAGAACTCTTGCATCCCATTGGGATGAATGTTCTGGATCTCATAGGAGAGCACAGTGTACAAAAGCACATAGCAACTGAAATATTTAAAATTTATATTTCAATTATGTTTGCAAAATAATAGCAGGACGAACAAAATTAAAGAATGTGCTTTAGTTATACAGTCATACGGCGTAATAGCTGTTGTTTAATTAATATTTACAGTGTGGAAAAGCTCTGCAAGATACTCATCAAAAAGCAGCCAATTAAACATTGTCTATAAAACAAAGCAAAGAATCAATAATCTTTACAGATATCTTTATTTCTATTCTTTTGTATTTTTTTCCTAAAAAGAAACTTCCAGTGGTTGTGCTAATGGGTTGGGGGAGAAATTTTGAAGCTTGGAAACATGTTTCAATAGAGTTTTCCTGATATATGTCTTTTACAGTTCCAGTCATATCCTGAGTTATCAATAATATTTCAAGTATTATTCTCATATCTATGATATGATAATGATTTTTCAAACCAAATGGACAGGAGAATGATAAAACATTCTTTGCTTGGAATGAAAAAAAAATTTAGTAGTAGTTAACAGTTTAAACCCTTGTTAAGTGAAGTATTTCCATTTCTTAAATCTAAATCCCTTTTCATGGTTTCCTTGACGATATAACTTTACAACAGGAATTTTTTTCTATTTCCTTTGATCCTCCTTGGTATAAGAATGTACAAAAACATTTCTGCAGAATATGGACCTTAATTCAACCTGAAAATTGCATGTCTATGTAGTTCCAATCAGGTTCCACAAACTGATTTTTCAGACCATGTCTAAGAAACCTGGTCCTCATAAAAGAGTAAACTACACTAATAAAGCCTTTATATACAATGCATTCTTATGTTCAAGCCATTAGATAGTAGAGCTATCTTCAGAGAGACTTTGACCTCTGAAGTGTACACCTGGAGTCAAACCAAAATAGATGCTGCCTATCTGCATTGCTGCCATCATAGCCCACTGCCTTCAACTTAGTTGCCAGTGGTGAGGGAAAGTCCTTAGACATTTCTTCTGTGATTATGAAGGATGATCTCAGAGCCAAAATAAGCAATGGAGGAAACAGTAACACCTGGAATCCTTAATGTATGCGTGACCCTGTCTTTCCCCTTGTAGTTCCAGACAACTCCTACCCACCACCTTTCCTAGCCAGGCAAAATCTCCCCATTCCTGCCCAAACAAGATGGACAGCAGCTGCATTGGCATTTCAGATATTATGTGCTAACAACAGTTCTAAAAATCTACATGATCTATCTGTAGTCCACAAAACAATGACAGACAAGCATAAGGATGCCTTCTTGAAATTCTAAGTAGCAGAAGGTTGCCCACAGTGGTTGCCAGCACATTATCCAAGTGGATCTGTACTTTCAGGTACGTAATTTCATGCAAGTAAAGCCCTAAATCCCTCTAAGATTACTGTAATAACCAGGGAACCAAGATAAAATAAGATAATAAAGATATAAATAGTGGTTATTAAGTAATTACCAATTTGGGTTTAAATTCATAGAATCATAGAATATCAGAAGTTGGAAGTGATTCATAAGGATCATTGAATCCAACTCCTGTACTGTTTCCGCTGGAAAAAGTAGAAATGAGAATTGGGAAATGAAACTGCTTAATTCAACACTTTCCAAAAAGAATCCTTCAGGCTTTTTGTTTCAAATTATCCCTTACAGGAAAAAATTGTCCAATTTTATAGGCAGTCTTCTCTTAGTAATGAAATTGATTTTTTTTCTGTTCTGTATAAGCTAAAATGATTTTTACTTTTATAAATTTAAGGTTTAGACATTTAACTACAAATTTCACTATGTTCTAAGAAGACTGTTCCTCTAAAATCAAAATCTGTCCCTGGCTGCACTGCTTTCCATAAAGGAAAAAGTGTGTATCCCAGGTTACAGGGCTTGTGTATCAGAGCAGAGTCAAAACACTGTGATTGTCACCCAGCCCTGACCAGATCTCCTTTTGTGACATAGAATTTCCATAACTTTAAGTGCTTAACAACCATTTAGAAGCTGTCTGATGTTCTATGCAAAAATTTTTTTTCTCTCCCCATCACCCATCAAGAGATACAGCCTCTTGCTTGGATGCTCCAGTAAATAAGATGTGAAGACTGGATTTGCACTGTTGTTTTTCTCATCATCTCCCTCCTTTCTTGTCTGTTTTGCACTGTAATTCTTAGAGACATCATCAAGTAAGGATGAAAACTAGCTGTAGAATAAAAACATACTAGCAGGAGATGATATGGAAATAAATTAACTACAATATGCAAAGAAATACAGAAATTAATTTCAGGAGAGAAAGCTCTGTGGTTAGTTGTGTTTGGAGTCTGAGTTCAATTTTATTAGCCTGGTAAGATGCTGATCTAGAAGAGCAGAGATGTGGTAGCTAATGTATAATATTTTTTCGTTCTCCATAAGTTCCAGTTAATGAGATGGAAGATCAACGTATACTTACTGAGATTGTGGTTATCCTTTTTTTGTCTCTCCTTTGCCATTGCTCTTGTATCTGCTTCTGACAGAAAGTAACACTTATTAAAATAGTCCTTAAGATGAAATTTCAGTATTTCTTTCACCTTTCCAAAATGGTTTCTTGTCACAAAGACCAGACTTCAAGTCCTTTTACTACATTATTATTTTTATTATTAAAGGAGATCATTGGCAAATCTGTATTTTACCAGTACTGACTTTTGTGCAAGTCTGGCAGTTTGCTTAAGTTCTTTTTACAGCACATTTTTTTATTTAAGAACATATAAATACCATGGAGGGGTATTTTTCTCCAATTTGCTGTATTTTACATCAGGACAAAACTTACAGTACACTAATGTGAATATGGATTTTCTATATCCCATAATGCAAGAGTTAATCAGATTTGTAAGATATTGAACAAACTCACTGTTTCCTCTGAGTGATACTAATAAACTGTACATGATTTTTAGCATTTTTTGGATTAATTGAATGTAACTTTTAAAGTTCTTAATCCACTAATATAGATTTACCTTGAATAGGCTAATTGTAAAGTTTTAAAAGAACCATTTGTTCTACTCTGGAACAAATTTAATGGATGATTATTTATACTCTTGGTCAGGTGCCAACATGAGGAAGAATATACTGTATTTTGTAAAATATTAAAGCTTATTAGAAGCATGATGTCCATAAAAAACAGGGGGAAAACATGGTTTCTGAGCTGTTACAAAGGAGTACAGAAAGAAAACATTTTTCCTTGCTCTTTACGCTTTCCCTTAAAAGAAACTACAAAGTACAAAATTCTCAGAAATTTAATTATGGATATCTTTTTCATGGGTAAGAGTTATCCAACTTTTAAGAGACACAACATCACTTTTGCAATTATAAAATACTAAAATCTCAGAGTTCTTTTACCTGTGAGTTCCCTTTTTACAGGTAGATTAGCTGGGCAAGAAGCATTTGTGAGACTCATATTAGCTGGTGCCATTCCCTGGTCACTGTTATATATATCCAAAATGCTGCTAGATAGCTTCAGGGGTATGGAAGGAAAGAAGAAATTGAAAAAAAAAAAAAAAACAAAAAACAAAAAAAATAAAATTAGTTAAAAACTTAAAAAATTGGGAAAAAAAAAAAAAAAAAAAAACAACAAACAAACAAAATAAAATTAGTTAAATACTTAAAAGATTGGGAAAAAAAACAAAAACAAAAACAAAAACAAAAAACTAACAAACAAGCAAACAAAAATACAAGATAAATGCAAGGAGCAAACATCTTTGGATATAACTCTGGTGTTCCTTAGAAGGAGCTGTGTATATATACCTAACAGGAAAATTAGTAAGGTCTGTAGTGTTAAGTAAAATTGAAAGCAAAGGGTCACAGTCTGCCACTGCTCCACGAGCATCTTTCTAGGTGCCATGAGTGGGTTTCAGGTGCAGAGTGATGGCAAAGTATGGGCCTCCGTCTCTGTTTTTCAAGTGCTTCTGTACTGTATTCTCTAAACCCAGGATTACCACGAATGCACTTCAAACATTAATTCTGTTGAAAGTCAAAGTAACCTGGCAGATTTTAACATGCTCCTTAGTGATTTTTTGAATCATATCACTAAACTCTGAATTGGTACTTCATACTGTGCCTGGTTTAGTAGTGTAAAGATTTGAGGACCTACTTATATGTAAGTTAACATTAGAATAGACAAAATATCAAAGAACATACTTTAAGGAAAGGAACTGTGCTGTCGTCTAGATCAGATAACCTAATGGTTTTAACATGCATAACATATATAACCACGTATTCCAATATTCTTATTACCTTCAAAATATAATATTATTTTAAAACTCATACAATGCACTAAAAGAGAAGGCTAAAGTATGTTTCTATGGATTTCAGATAATTACACAAATATTAGCCTTACTGGAATAATTTTATATATATGAAATAACTGTAAAAGTTTAGTAAAAACCAGTTCAGGCTTGGGTCAGTTTCTATGACCCTATAATCAGTCTTTCAGCATCGATCATTATCTTATACGTGTGTTCATGTGAAAACAACTGTATGAAAAAGTTTAATTCCAGATTCACAAAATGATTTGCATTCTTATTGACTTCTAAGAGAGTAAGAGCAAAACATTTTTTTTTCCATTTTATCATGCATATAAAATTTGTGATGACTTTTTTTTTTTCTTTTGTGGTCAACACACAAGAACTCAGAATTTGAGTTTGGGTCCACCTGGCCAAGAAAATAGGAGGAAAAAAGGGGATTAAAAAGTGGATGAAAAAATGCAGGTAAAACTACTGAATTAAGACAGAAAAGCATCAAAGGAAATTAGGAGTTTGCAAAGGAAACACTTTTTCTCAGGCAAGAAAACATGTTTATACAGATATGTCCTGCACCCCAAATCACCCTGAATTTTCTAGGCAGGTCACTGAGACACCAACCGTAGGTATACTTATTCATAAATATGTTTATACAGTTTATTTTGGACTCTGATAATTTTTTTTCTTGTAGAAACTGTGAGCTTCACCACAAGTTATTTTGAATTAAGACAATTTCCCAATTATTTGTTCAGTGTGAAATTGTTCCATGGCAGTGCTTCCTGTATTTTTATATCAAATCTGAAATTTTAAATGTTTTATTTTAAAATAATAACTAATAAATTTACTAGATCAACTGAGATCCTAGTGCCAGTCAAATTCTCCCAGTTTTATTTGATACAATTAAATAAACAATCAGATTTCTTTTTAATGCATATAAGAAACATGCTCATTTTAAGTAGATGCTTATTATGTAAGAAAATTGATCATTCTTGAATACCATTAAAAATCACAACACCAAGTCAATTTTGAAAATCTCTTTACATATTTGATCTCTAAATGAAAATACTTTATAAGGGAATGTTTGGAATTCAGATGAGAATTACTCAAGATCAAGCAATGTTTAATATGTAGGATTTGAATGCTAAGAGTATTCACACATTAAGCACCTTTGTTTCATTCCAGAGGGGTAAACTGACAAGTATTACAGAATTCACTGCAGCTTTACCTTTGCATTTCCTTTTTCCAGTGATAGAATAACTATATAGCCAAAGTGAACCCATATTAGCTTTAGTCAGATATTTAATTACATCCTACGTTCATGTAAATCAATTTGGCTTATTGAAATTATATGAAAGCAGAGTGACATAACAAATTGAGAGTCAATGTGACTCCTGCACTCATTCCAGTGGATTTTGAATAAGGCTGTTATATAATTTAGGCTACTATTTTTGTGAAATGTTAGGAAATAGTAACCACTAATATTATTATATTCTAATAAACAATCTAACAAATAATAATAATCTAAAATAATAATAAATAAAATAAAAATTAAAAATAAAATAATCTAAATAAATAATCTAACAAGAAGTGCATATCTACCATATTTTACATATTTCACTTCTAGTTTTCAAACACTAATTCCAATTTATTCTTGAAAGATAGTTAAATGTCTACAGTCTATTTACATAGTTGTGAATTTAAATTACAATGTCCAAATCGAAGTGAAAAGGTCATGAATGGTCAACTTAACTGGTAATGAAAAAACAATACCAACACACCTGAAAGTTCAGAATTGTGTGAGGGTTCAAAAGAATGTGAGCAAATTCAATTTAAAGCCACATTTCAGTTGAATTTGACTACATAGTTGACAAAGGGAATTGCATGTAGATGTTACCATTGTCTGGAGTGATAACAGTTCATTTACCTTGGGGCAGTGGCTGCAATCAAGTGTCTGTCCATGATCTATATCTGACTACACTAATGCTTTCCTTAAGCAGCAAAAGGCATGAGATATTATAGAATCATAGAATATCCTGATTTGGAAGGGACACACATGGATCATCAAAGTCCAACTCCTGGCCCTGCACAAGACAACCCCAAGAACCACATCATGTGCCTGAGGGTATGGTCCAAATGCTTCTTGCAGAGTTGGTTCTGTGACCACTTCCCTAGGGAGTCTATTCCAGCACCCAACCACCCACCACCCTCTGGATGAGGAACCATTTCCTAAAATTCAATCTAAACCTTCCCCAAGACAGCTTCTTGCCATTCCCTCCCTGGTCCTGACACTGGTCACTACAGATACAAGATCAGAGTGTGCCCCTCCACTTTCCCTTGTGAGGAAATTGTAAATTGCAATGAGGTCTCCCCTCAGTCTCCTCTTCTGCAGCCTGAACAGACCAAGTGCCCTCATCTGCTCCTCCTACAGCTTCCCCTCAAGAACCTTCACCATCTCTTGGATCCGGCTTTGGATGCTCTCTGAGTTTAATATTTTCCCAAAACTGCACACAATATTCAAGGTGAGGCCACCCCAGTGCAGAGCAGAGCAGGACAATCCCCTCCCTCCACTGGCTGGCGATGCTGTGCCTGATGGCCCCCAGGACATGGATGGCCCTACTGGCTGGCAGGGCACTGCTGACTCATAATCAGCTTGCCATCAACCAGGACCCCCAGGTCCCTTTCTGCATTGCTGCTCTCCAGCCTTTCATTGCCCAGTCTGTACATGCATCCTGGAGTTACCCTGTCTCAGGTGCGGAATTTGACACTTGTCTGTGTTAAATTTTATACAGCTGGTGCTTGTCCAGCCTACTGATTTGTCTAGGTCTTTTTGCAGGGCCTCTCTGCCTAATGTTCTGTATCACCTTTGTTTCACACAGATGTTCTCCAGCATTTTTCCCCACATAATTTCAGAATTTTTATCAACCATTAGGAAAACGGAATCATCCCTCTATGTGGAGATGATGAAAATTAAGCCTAAACCCAAGTAATTCAGCTACTAATTACTTGAAACCTATCATCTCACTAATTAGAATAATTTCAAAGAAAGAGAGGTGATGGGGTAACCCTGTATTCTATAGGGTGTTTTGATTGTCTAGAACTGAATTATGGTGATCATAGGCTTGAGTGTTCATGGGTAAGAATCAGGAGGACGGCCAACAAGTTAGTTATCCTGGTGGGACTGTTACAGACCACCCAACCAGGATGAAGAGGCAACTGAAATATTCTATAGGCAGCTGAAAGAAGTCTTGTGATTGCTGGCCCATGTTCTCATGGGGGACTTCAATTTACCAGACGTCAGCTGGAAATACAACAGCAAAAAGAAAACAGTCCAGGAGGTGAACAGAGAAGGACTGGTGAATGACGTGACAGCTGGAGGTAGTCGGGCACAGTGATCATTAAATTAGTTTTTGATTCTTGGAGAAGTGAGGAGAGGGGTCAGCAGAGCTGGACTTTGACTTGCAGAGGGTAGTCTTTGACCTGTTTAGGGGACTCATTGAGAGAGTTCCTTTGGAGGTTGTCCTGAAGTGGAAAGGAGGCCAGGAAGAAGGACATGCTAAAGGTGCAGAAGCAGGCCATGTGCCAAAAGATAAGCCAGCGGGGAAGACAACCCTGGCTGAAAAAAAAGCTTTGGCTGGAACTCAGGGGGAAAAAGGACAGTGTATCCTTCGGATGAATGGGGCAGGCAGCTAGGGAGGACAGCAAGGCTGTTGTGAGGTTATACAGGAAGAAAATGAGAAGGGCCAAAATCCAACTAGAACTTAATCTGACCACTGCTGTAAAACACAATGAGAAGTGTTTCTAAAAATACATCCGCAACAAAAGGAGGAGTAAGGAGAATCTCCATGTTTCATTGAATGTGAGAGGAAACCCAGTGACAAATGATGAGGAAAAGGCTGAGGTACTTAATATCTTTTTTACCTTAGTCTTTGATAGTAATACCACTTATTTGAGTACTCAGCCACTGGAGCTGGAAGACAGAGAGCAGAGTTAAGAACCCATAATCCAAGGGAGATGGTTATACCATTTAGGCACACAGAGATTTGTGAGGCCAGATGGGATGGCCTCTCAAGGGCCCAGAGGGAGGTGGCAGAAGAGCTTGCTAAGCTGCCTTTGATCATTTACCAGCTGCCCTCATTAACTGATGAGTTACCAGCTGGCTATGGGTTAGCCAGGATGACACCCGTCTACAAGAAGGGCTAGAAGGAGGTTGAAGGAACTCCAGGCCTGTCATCTTGACCTAGGTGGCAGGAAAGGTTATAGAAACTTAGTGCAAATTGCACTATCACCTGCCTCTTTCTTCTGTGAATTTAGTAGAAATCAAGTATATTGTAATGGGAACTATGATGTGTAAGTGGCTTTGTGGATAGGGCCACTGGTGATCTCTGATACAGTCTTCATTCACAGTTAACCAGCATGAAAAATATGCTATGAATTAGCATGCAACAAATAACTCTCAGTGTCAGGATTCAGGACCAGGAGAAGAAATAGGGGATGGTTAATCTGACTTGTTTTGGACATTCAGAATTAACTCAATAACCCTTGATTCTTCTTGACTCAAAAGACAGTCCAGGGTGACTGTTGCAGGTTTCCCATGTGTACCTTCTCAGGACACCTCACTGTGCTCCGAATGTGAAATTTTTCACACAAACTCTGATTTTAAAAATCACGGAAGTGGAAATTGCCTTTGAAATATTCATATTTCTGATTATCAAAAATTTTTATTATATAAAAATACAGTCAGTGTATCAAAGGATTTTGTTGAAACTCTACCTGAATTTGCTCATGCACTTATACCAAGCATGGAAAATCCTGAGGAATTTCCTTGCTAATGTTACTGAACACTGAGAACAATTTTATAGTAGAAATTGGCCAATTTTGATTCAACATGAGGAAAGACATTATTTTAGTCTGACAAAGCAGGAAGTTCTTTTAGAAATGTAGACCTCTGTAATAACTAATTTTTAAATTATAAAATCAAAATATATAACACAATGTAAAATAAAAATTCTGGGCCAAAGTACTTCTAGTTGTTTGCATATGCACTAAAACTCATACACGATCATGCAATTTATATTTTACAGTGCCACTTAAGCAGGGAAAGTTTTTGCAGTACTGAGGCTTCAAATAGCTTCCAGTCTTACATTACAACATAAATATATATATATATATATACAAACATAATCTCTCAAAAACCCAACATAATCTTAGTACAAATGTAAATCGTTTGCAATGGCACAATTACATGATATGTGTACAGTCATGATCTTACAATTAATTCTATAGCACTGTCATAACTGATGAATTCCAAAGGACTTTAAAATTCCAGCTGACTCCATTGTCAAAAGCATGTTCTTGATTTCAGTTTAGAGATGGAAAAACAGACATTTGGGTATGAAAATTCATAAGTCCCAAGAAATTATCCGGCAGGTGTCACAACATGTATTGATTCACACCTGTGTTGTTCTGAGAAGTCCTGATAAGTCTCATAATTTCCAAACTTTGAATTCATTACACGTATATTTACGTATACATATCTAAGAATTTAGATGCAAGTGGTTTGTAAGGGACGAGAACACAAATATTAAAAACAGCAGAATATAATGAGTCATTTTTCCTATTTCTAAAATACAGCCAGCTTTGGACAAAAGATCAACTGCTTTTAGCATAGCAAACGGTTAAGTGGGAATAACCAATGACAATGTGGTACAGGAAGAGAATAATACCATATCTAATTAAAACTGCAAGGAGAATTAAAGAAAGCAGACTGTAATTAACGAAGTTAGCATTTGTCAAGGACACTGGGGTTAACATTCTTCCTTTTGTATAAAGTGTCATGGGATCTTCAATTCCTGTGTGCAAAGACTGGAACATGAGAGTTTGCATTCATGGGGTTCAGTCCTGAAAGATGCTCAACTTTGAAGCATAGACCAATTATAAAAGCAAACTTCAGCTGAAGTACCTGAGTGAGTACACCTCACAAGAGCCTGTGACCTTGTGCTTGCTGACAGTATTCAAGGCAAGTATGATGAAGGTCTCATCAAGTGAAAGTTGTTACGTTCAGTACTTGGGTCTGAACTGCTATGCAGGCAGGAATGTGTAACAAATACTAAGGGTTCATTATCAGTATGGATAACTAGCAATGGACAGCTGTGATGACAATTTGCAATCTCTAATACCAAGTGTTAGGGTTGTTTGTCTTTGGTTTCTTTCTAAAGGAAACTAAGATATGAAAGATACTACCTTATTAAGGGAAATAATACAGCATTGCAAATCCCATGGCATGATAACCACTGGTAAACACCATGTAATTTCAAGGAAGACTTAAGCCAATAGCATTTCCATAACTTCCAAGAGAAAGATTCTTAATGTGATGATAAAACATATGGATACCAGTTGACTGTGCCTGTTCACTTGTTGTCCCTAGAGCTCTATGTTGTAACGGTTTTCACTCGTATGATCACATATTATTTAAGTATTTTTCATTTTGGCTAATCTTTGCACAATGTTTGCCTTACAGTAACATTCAAGTATGTAAGGATCATGGCTGTATCACAGTGTTGCACAGCTAGAAAATATCAGCCCAACACAATCACAAAGTCAGCTAGAATTTTCTCAATTTAAAAATTCTATTGAATGTGGTAATGTACACTCAGAACTTGAAAGCATTTCCTGGATATTGGGTTCATTTAATGCATTATCACTCAATCTACTTCATACGCCAATAATGCTCCATCAAACATCTATTAGGTTTCACATCTCAAACATTTTTATTTGCAGTATGTCACAAAAGTTGAATAGCTGCAAACTATTGTCAGAATGTTTTCCTTTTATTTCCATTCTAAGACAAATTTTATTTTGGTTTTGTATTTCTTTAATTATATAGTTTATTGTTCAACATCCCCATGTGACTATTGTGAGCAACTCCTTTGCTAAATTGAACAGTTCGAATTTAGTTTTGAATTTGAATTAGTTTTTCTGAAGGGTGGACACCTTTATTTGTCTACAGTATTCTAGAAGTTTTGTGCCCAGTGAATGCCACAGTGGATATTCCTTTGTGTCTCTTGGAAATCTGTCTCATGATGGATACTAAGATCATATTTATCTCCTTTTTGCAGTCCCATCATTTTGATGGCTTACAGTTATCCTCTGGGCAACTAATGTAACCAGATCTTTTTCTGTCATCTTCAGTTAATGAGCTCTCAGCTTACTGCAGACATTCCTATTATTAGTATTTAAATGAATGACCTTGCACTCAGTACTATTACATTCCTTCCATTTAGACTATTCTGTCATCACAGTCTTATATTCTTATATAATTCTTCCTCTACGGTATCCTTATCCTCCTTTGTATTGACAATACTTTCTGCTTTTGCTACCTCAGTAAATTTCATAAGTATAAATGTACTTTTTGTACCAAGATCACTAATGAAAATATTAAATAAACTGAGGCTGAGGACTGATTATTGGTTCACTTCATTAATAGTCTTTATTACAAAAGAAAAAAAAAATCTTTATCTTCTCTTTAGCTTTCTCCTTAACCTGAAAGCAATTTTGTTCAGTTACTGTCTAGATAATCTGTATTGAATCTTACTTATATGCAAAGAAGGTTGCAATCAATAACCTTGGATATGCAGGACTAGCTAGAAAGACTAACTCCAGTAGGAAACAGGTCTCCATACATCCAAAGGATGACAGTAATCAAGGATGATGGAGGGTGTATGTTTTTAAAGAGCAGACACCACGCATGTTCTAGATGTCAAAAATGACTAACCATGGGATGGCAAGAGGTTTTCACCAAAGGTATCTGGACTGTCCTGACAAGTCAAAACAGTTCATCAGCTAGTCTCCTTTCCTTTGAGGAACCTGCAAACAGACAGCAGGATGGACTGTCCTATTAGTGGATGCTTACTTCCAGCTACTGCTTCTCCCAGGGACTTACTGCTTCACAATCCTCCTCAAAAGGCCAATTGTATGATCAGAAGGGTCAAGATGGGCCCAAAAAATACAGAGGTCAGGACCAGTCTGCCTCTACCACAGGTCTTTGTTCTGCCCAGGTCAGAAGTGCCCATGAAAAAAGGCAAGCAGGAAGCACATTGCAGAAACAGTCCTGCTAGCAGAAGCTTCCTTTGCTACCTTACTGCAGATGTGCAACCCACCAAGTGTGCCTATGTGCCTGTTTCCTGCAGTGACAGAACTGTGGCATGCAGCCACAGCAGCTGTGGTGCAGTACAGACCATTCCGAGAATCATTCATCCTATTACACATGGTCAGATTGCCTATACTGCCTCTGCAGACTTGGCAAGCTCAAGTAACAGAGAACTACAACGCATGTTGCTTTACTTGTCCAAATAAGAGATTGTGTAGCTGTCTAACCTGAAAGGCTTCTCTGCAAGAGAAAATCATTTTTTGTGTTTTGTAAAAAACTGTACTTGCTCAGACTGCACCTAAAAGATTAGTGCAATACTGTATCATTTTCCACCCCTAAATATATCTCACTTAAATCATGTTTTCATGATCTTAATTGACAGCATAATTTCCAAGAACAGTTCTGTAAAGCGGAGTTACTTCTCCTTCTTAGCTAAAAAAAAAAAAAACAACAAAAAAAAAACACACCCATCTTTCAATGTGGTTCTTTCCTCTTCATTTTCATTAATAAAAATAAATAAAATTTTTATATTCTTGGCTAATATATGATTCCAAATATAAATATCTAAACTAGTAACAGTGTCCACAGTTCATTTTACATACCAAGTAAAAGTTTGTTCAGTATTTGTGTTACCGGGGTACAAAACATAAAAAACACAGGCTTGTCATGCCTTTACTATTTATTCATGACAGGTAAACAAAACCTTTTTCAATCTTTCAAGTTCACAGATTGACATTAAAATATGCACTGAATTTGGCCAAATGGTGAGTTGATCAATAAGGTTATATTAATCCAGTCATTGAAAATCCATTTTCTAAATAGCAATATATGGTATACTGGGTGTTTCCAAGTTTTGACAAAGGGAAAACTGGGGTAATTCCTGTCTCTTCAGTGTGTGTTTTGGTAAATTGTGACTTTTCAAAGGTATTGCAGATAGCATGCATAATCTTGTGAGTCAATACAAGTCCTCCGCCAATAAGACCAGGGTTCAGCCTCAGGCTTTCTTTTTCAATTGCTGTGCTGGTGGAAGAAAGTCAAACATAAACTGCATTATCCTTTTTATTTGTAAGGATGTGTTTACGCTCTCAATTGCCAAAGAAGTTATCATATACTGCTTTTAGAGTCTAGAACAAGAAGATCTCATTTGCAGCTAAATGCTCTAGGTCCTTTATAAATTGCAATACAAAGTACTTTTATTTGAGAATATACAATCTTCAGTATACAACAACTAATACTCAGATGTTCTAGTTTCTCTTTTTGTTATCTAAAGAGAACAGCAGAAAATGCTAGCCTCCTCAGACTTGTTTTCATTTGAATAAATTGTATCTCCTTCTATATTTATCTTCAACATGGTTCTTAATTACACACTCCTCAACCAGGGACTTAATGTTCAGATATATTATATTACATATTATGTATTATGCATGAAAACTGGTTCATTTTTTATCTTCAAATAATGATCATCAAGCAGGTTCATTATTCATCAGAGAAAAATGAACTCTGTTCATATTCCCAGTCACAGTACATTCCTGCCCTGATCATATACATAGAAGTCCATTGTCTAGATAAATGTCTGATCAAATATGACCAAGCAAAGGAATTTTCTGGAGAATCAACCCTTTGCAGGAGATATGTACTCTTTCAATTATTGTCTCTTAATTGTATGTTTTAGCTGTTCTTGGCTTTTCTGGTTACAAAATTAACACAACAGACTCAATCCAGAAGTGATGTTCTAATTATGTCATCATCCAAATTCCAGCTGTAACTCAAATGTCATTGGAGTACTGCCCACTAACCCCCAGGTTCTGAAACCCAAAGATGACAATTAAATGACAGATCCGATAGTTGTTTTATTAAGACTATTTCATTACTAACACCAGAAAATGTACTAATACCTGGTTCCATTCAACTTCAGTTTTGGTGGATATTTTATGTAAATGCATAGACCAAAACATTAAAATTCTTTCTCTAAGAAAAATGACCAAACCTCAGCACAAAAATGCAAGAAAAGTGAAAAATTGAGGCTGTGGAAGAAGTGAAAACCAGATTTTTTTTTTCAGGATTAGAATGTGAAGCATTTGGTCATATATATTTGTTAATAGCTCTATTACCCATATTTATACTATATATATATTATATGCTTTATATCATGCTCCCTTGGATTTCACCTATCATGTAAGTAGTTACTGATTTCTGTGATCTAGTGTGATCACATGGATGCACTACACAGAATTCATTTTGACTGAAACTCCTTTCTGTAGTGGTTGATTTCAGATACATTCACAAACATTTATTTCTAGTGTAAATATTAGAGTCAACTACTTCATAAACTATTGTACACATTTCTTGAGGGTCATAGAAGGCCTTGGCTGATTGAGAAGGAAATGCTAAGAAAATCTACGTCTCAAAATGCACTCAAAAAAATCTCTGGTTTCTACAGGTTAGCTTTATCTTGAAGTAAACAGCTTCACTGCACCTAGAGAACAAAATGGCCACTGTTGTTGCCTCTTAGCTCACAGATCTTTTATTCAACCCATGCTAATGCCATTGACAGAAATTCATAAAGTTTATTTCCAGAAGCGATCATAACCTATACACTGCAGACCCAAATGAGCTTAATGTAGCCTTCTTTATTACCTGTAGTCTACTAAGGACTTCAAGTCTTGCATTGCTGTCTACAGACAGCACCATGGGACATACAGGAGAGGGTTTGGGATATGACTGCTTGGTGTCCCCAAGCAGCAGGAATTTACTTGCAGATCCTGCTACACAAGGGGGTTAGAATTAGAAAGGAATGAATATTAGGAGATTTAGAAACATGTTTTAACTATCTTTTTCTTTTACATCTGTTCAATAAATGTTAAGGTCTGAGATAAAGACCACGTTTACAAGAACTAGTTGCATACAAATAACTGTATATTTTAGAATAATACATTCATTTCTAACCATTTGCCTTTTAAAACAAGAAAACCAAAGAGTAAAAAAGGAATTTTCCCTTCATTTCAGAGTTATGGAAAAATTAACTACAGTTGCTGGAAGGTTGAGTCTTTTGGCTCACTTTAGCCAAAGAGTTCTACTCCCAAAACAGAGAATAGTTAGTAGACATTGGTCTGTTGGAGTGTTAGAGAGAGAGAGCTGAGCTATTTGAGCATTTTGCACAGCTTTTGAGTGTTGCAGCAACATAAAAGTGGACTACAATTCTCCTGACCCAAAACAATGTATGCTCTATGCTATGAATGCCTTTTCTACAGCATGAGGTAAATTGCAAACACCCATACCCAATATAGTTGAGGTACTTAGAGCAGGCAAGAGAGCTGCCATTTCAGCCTCAAACTACTAAATTGTGTGAAATACCAAAAGAAAACCTTTATCTAACATTTGTATGACAATCAAAACAAAAGACACCTTCAGCTGCAGGAAACAGGCCTGAGGAGTTCTCTATTTGTGCTTTTCAGTGTTAGTTTCTTGCATCTGAAGAAACTGAAAGACACAATTTCCTAACTAGCACCTTTATAGTATTGATGAAAGACAAACAAAATATTTGCTCACCAGTTTTATTTTTGAGGAGTCTATTATTTCCTCAATAGCTACCGACTGTTCCTTCTCCTTCATTTTTCTCTTTCATTAAACTTGGAAATGATGCCAGAGAGTGCTAGAGAGAAGTTTATATATGTAGGTGAACTTTGATGCTTCCTTGGACTTTAAGACTAATCTAGTGTAGAATGTGACTGACAAAGCATTTTCATTGATGTTATGCAGCCTTTTCAAGTTACCCAACCTAAGCAAATGAGGTTGTTAATGTTTACTCTGGCCTTTTCTCTAAAATGCTTTTGAACTTTAGC
Organism: Formicarius rufipectus; assembly: GCA_013399695.1. Taxonomy (NCBI): domain Eukaryota; kingdom Metazoa; phylum Chordata; class Aves; order Passeriformes; family Formicariidae; genus Formicarius; species Formicarius rufipectus. The sequence continues at coordinate 1,297,299 of VXAU01002296.1, forward strand.
AGATTTTATCAACTTATAAAGGTTGCCTAATGACATCAGTATTCACTAAATAAAATATACTCATGATTATGCAGCAGGGGGCTGCATAGATCAGCAATACTATATGCACCTCTAATGGAAAGCCAGGTTTCCTTCATGATTGAATAATCACAGTAATTATAGAACAAAATGCTTTGAAGCATACCTACTTGAATTTCTTCTTTCTGTATGATTTCTGAGAATGGGACAGACAGCAATTTTTGTAATCCATCCAGATGGTAACCATCAGTATTTGACAAATAATTAATACAAATACAAATTATTAATGTCATGATGAGAAACTGTGACCTAAAAGACCTTGGAATAGCGGTGAGATTTGAAGACAGAGTGAACGACACTTTTACCAATAAATTGTGTCTCCATAAAATCAATGGTAGAGTTAACAAATTTCATCAGGACTTTATATCAGGTGTAGTTAATAGAATCATAAAAATTAAAAAAGGAAAACATCTATCCTGCCCTGTCCTGATCTGCCTTCTACTCCATTTATTGATTACCAAAGGAGCAAAACAAATACAAGCAAGTCACGGAGCTACTGAGGATTTTCTCCACAAGTTTTTCTACAAGAGTGACAGAAGTGAAGCAATCACACTGGCTTGACTCCCAAGCAGACTGGAAGCAGATAGTACCTCCCAATCTCAGTGAAATACTGAACTATGAGTATATGAAATGAAGTCATGAAAGAGAATCAGGGAAGCCTCACAAGATACCTCAAGACTTGAACCATTGCATGGCATTGCCTTTGCACAGCACTGTGCTTCCCCTTTCTGCCACCCCTCCCTTGCCCAGCTGGGCCTCCAGTTCATGGCTGGCACAGCTTATGCCTTCCAGCATGCCCATGTGTTTTTGCTTCCCTTCTCTGTTAGAGATTTAATCCCTCTTTTCCTAGCATATAAATACCACGTACATCAAGTCAGATGCAAACAAAGTCTGAAGAAATTTGGTTAGCTTCACAAATAGACAAAGTTCCCAACAAAAGATTCTCTGTTTGTTGCCACTCTAAATCTCTGAGGTAATGCAAACTTCAAAGCACCAATGTCATTATAATGATTTCAGTATGCAGTTAGAGGAACTGTTGGAGGAACTAATGCTGTTTCAAAACTCTAAATATTTATCTCCTTTAAAGGAAAGAATAATTTTTGGGAAATATTTTTGAGAGGTTTTCTTTGAATAACTTGTTTTATCTGATATATGTTACACCTTTGTTTCAGACTAGCAAGGCTATTCTGCTTTCTGACTGAGAATAATTCTTCAGATCACACTTATGGTGCATTTATCCATATATACTAACAATATCCTCTCTAGTGCTTTCAGGAAACATTCTTGCTGGCAAGCTCATTCAAGGGGATCATTAAAGAAAACATATTACAAGTAAACCATAGAATCATAGAATGGTAAGGGGTTGGTATGAACCCTAAAGATCACCTAGTCCCAATCCTTCCTGCCACTGGCAGGGACAATAACCACTACGCCAGGTTGCTCAAGGCCATATTCAACCTGGCCTTGAACACTGCCAGGGCTGGGACATACACAGCTTCTCTGGGCAACCTGTTCCAGCGTCTCACCACCCTCAAAGTAAAGAATTTCTTTCTACATGAGCATGGAAACATTTTTTCATTGCTCTATTTAGTGCTGGACATATTTTAAAAAAAAAAAAAAAATCAATGAAAATATTTTCCATAGAAAAGCTTTCCATTTTCTCCTACATAATCTGAAAGCAATTGCTTCTTTTTGTTTAGTCATTCAATATTTACTACTGCAGCAACAATGAGCCCAACTGGGTCAACAAATCAGCAGCTGGACCTCTGCTGGTGATTTCTTGAAGTCTAGTTCCATGGTAGTGCTCTGCCCAAAGCATCTGCTGTGCAATTACTTCTTAGGTCTCATCACCAACCATCTAACTGCTACAGAGCTTCTCTCTCCAGGTTTCTTCAAGAATACTACTGAAAGTTTATGTTTTCTTGTTCACCAGGGGGAAAAAAAAAACAAAAAAAACACCACTTTAAATCCTTGAAAATGTCCACAAAATTAAATTGTTTTTCTGGCTGGTCACACCCAGTACTGTGCAAGAGAGGCCTGTTCCCTTTCAAAACATTAATATCCTCTCAGTTTATTCTCATTCCATGCCAGTAAATTTCCTAATGCTTTTGATGTAAGTTTTAGTGGACTGCATGTCAAAGTAGAGGACATTATTCCAGTTGTACAAGGATTTTCTGGGTTGCAACCGTTATTTCTGAATGAAACTATCGGTAAAATGGCAACTGTTTTCATACAGATCTCTGTTCTGCTTGCTCAATTACTGTGTTTTCTGGTGAGTCTTAGGGCTGTGTATGTGTACTATCAGAGCAAAGCAACATTCAGTATCAGGAAGTGGCTCAACAAGTCATGCACTGTTAAATCACACCTTGAAAATCAGAGATCCTACTTTTAACTCTCCTCTTTCCTGTCTCTCTGCTGTGAATAATGCTCTCCACATCTGCCTTAATACAGCATGTTTCTTAAATTTTTATTTTTCAGATACTAAAAGCAGTGTAGAGCACAGCTTTTTACTACCTGTCTCCAACTTCTAACAATGGTGTAAAATACACTTTACATTAACCTAAACATCTAAATTCGCTATGTTCTGAACATCTGAAAGTCAATAAACTTTAAATTCACTACAGAATATTGAATGGTCTATAAGGATTTTGAATACAAATGAAATTCTGATAAAAATGAAAAGGATTTACTTTTCAAACATCTGTCATCGTATCTGACATTCATGGCATTAGTTCACTTCTAAAACCCACTCATATGCCTTTGTTTCATTTTTTTAATGATTCCTATAAGGTCAGGAATAAATCTGTTGCTCATGATACTTGGAGAAAAAATTAATTACTTATAAATAAGTATGTTATTGTGTGTTAATAAAAGTTTCATAAAACTAACTTATTACAACAAGAAAAAATTACTTTAAATGGGTGTAATCTTCAAGGGTTTTTTTATTAAATGTAACCTTCACACTGGACAAACAGCTGTCATCAAATGACAGCTCAGAAAAAGAGTTATGATTTTATTTCAGCTACGTTTTTTGAATAAAGATATAATTTTCTTTACAGAAGAATCAAGACCTCTTGCATATAGGGATGACGAAGTCTTATACTTTAACTGAACTTCTAAAAAATTGTTATAAAAAGGAGGTTTCTGCCGTTTGGGTACTGTGAAGAGAAATAGAAACACAGCCAGAGAATTCCTTGCTTTAAGCAATTCTTAAGTTACCACTCAAAACCAGACAGTTTTATCAAACTATAAATTTGGACCCAAACACAATAAAAGCCAGATAATCCAGAATTACATCTTCAGATACTGTAATTATTTTAATGAGAAATGGAGGAATGTTCTTGTTTTCACTTCTATGATTCTACTAATACATAACTGTAATTCATTAATTCAGGGTCAGACAATGAGCCTTTGGGCAATTATTCACATGAGTGGTCTCACAGAATTCAATGGCCTCATTTAATATGTCATTAAAATGGTACATGAGTGCATCTAACTAAAGCAAACATTAATTCACTACAACACACAACAGGTAGCACTCTAGAAAGTGGAAAGATTACTCAACCACTGTCTACTGAGAGCAATGAAAATAAAAAATGGCTTTGTGATTTTGCCTTTTTCAAGAAAAGATTTTGCTGAAAAAACACCTGAGTCTTACAATGCATTCTGAAAACCAAGACAGATTGTTTCAGAATTTCAGAGAGACTGTTCTGTACAGTTTACAAAATCAAGACAATCCCAATTTAGGAAAACCTAAGATGAAATTCTAAAACTATTTAAGCATTACACTGGAGAAATGTAAAGGGAAAGCAAACACCAAATCAGCCAGATACACAGGAAACTCAGTCTCACCTGTGATCTCACTTTACATTCTTGGCAGCCAGCATAGCAGGGCACCTTGTGCAGAAGTACATAAGAGCTAATATGAGTCTTTGCTTAAGTATAGCACAGACCCAGCATATCTTCTCAGGGAAATTAGATGTTCTCTCATTCCAGATCATGTCTCCTAGTCTGGCATTCTTGCAATTTTATACATTTTTAGCTCAGATAAAGAAAATGTTCTTATGCTTAATGTGATAATGAAAAACTGGATCTAAAAAACTTCTCTTCCACCTGCCTCTCTATCTTTCTCTATTGCACAGTTTATAACCAAAATTTTGCAGGCAGATTTAGGATGTTGCGTGAAATATGCCATAAAACCATGTGTCATGAGCTAAATGCCTAGGATCACTTCTGCATGCCTATTTCTTTTGCATATTTTTGAAGAACACAACGACAAAAGAGTAGACAGAAGAGACAGAGACACTACTTGATTTCTTCCACATTGACGCAGTTTGTATGCCTGTTGAAGGCAGGCTTTATTTTGCCAAAATATTGAACAGAGATATTTGGAAATGCATGCTATTTCCTGGCTTAGCTGGCAGCCTGATGGTTTCCTCAGCACAAACAAACATCCAAATACCATTACTTGGACCAGAGGCACTGCAGGAGTCCTAAATCTTTGTAAATATGATACCAACAAGGCCTAAAAGTCATTGCATATTTTCTTACTCATCAAGAGTAGGATATTAAATATATTTTAGAGAGATACGTCCTTCATGGCTGAAGATACAGGCTAATGAGCCTGGAATTAGCATAGGTTAAGATCATCCACTTTTAAGAGGTATTGAGGGAGTATGAATTCAATCCAAAATCCAGAATTCATGCCTCTCATCACCATCCCACAGTACCATACCTGAAAGAATCCTCCCCTGCCTCATGTTAATTTGAGCCAAAATATTAATTCACTCCTAGGGAGTATTTCTTTGCTATGTTCTGTACTGAGATATGTATAACTCAGTCCAGCTGTATTGATTCACTAGCTGGCATGCAAATATAAGGTGTTCATGGAATTATTAATTGACATTAATACTGAACTGTACAGGACATATCATAGAGCAGTAGAAATCCTATCTTCGAAGGTATTTTTGTAGCATATGATGTTCTGTAGTCATAAAAAGATGCTCCTCCAGAGAGTGATTAGGAGCACTGTATTCTGAAATTAACTTGGTAGATTATCAAAGCCTGTGAAACACCTTTGGCCTTCACCAGAGTGAAGTTTCCTTTTATCAGTGTACATTTCAAAGCCATGAGGACAAACAATTTCCAACATAAATTAAGGTTAAGAGAACAAAGTGCATCCTTTATAAAGTGCATTAGAGTTGTTGATAGGTATTACTTTCATAAATAATAGTTCTCCATGTGTTGCTGTGTCCTGAAAAAGTCAATCTTTCCTCTTCAAATATATAACATATATGGAAACATAAGTAGCCCTTGTTAGTTCTCTGCCATTTCTTTACAAAATGACATACATTAATTCCCATAAAGCATTTCATTTGAAAAGTTACCTTTCTTTTATTTGTCCTTGAAATTATTCAATTAAATGCAACTTGTCTTTATGAAAATCAAGAAATAGAGCCTGCCCTTGCTTCAGCATAAAACACAGGAGAAACTACTGTACTGTAGAAATTATTAAAATTATTACAGGGGGAAGATTTAACTTTTTTTTTCTTTCTTTTTTCTTTCTTTCTTTCTTTCTTTCTTTCTTTCTTTCTTTCTTTCTTTCTTTCTTTCTTTCTTTCTTTCTTTCTTTCTTTCTTTCTTTCTTTTCTTTTTTTTTTTTTTCTTTTTTTTTTTTTTTTTTTNNTTTTTTTTTTTTTTTTTTTTTTTTTCTGTTGAGTTAGAAGGATCTTTCAGTAAGACCTTAAGACTCCTTTTAGCCATAGTCCTGTACAGGAATTAGTAACTCCAGTGTCTTATGCACCAGATCTTTTCTGGGCTAGAACCCTAAATGCTATTCAAACCACTTCAAATAACTGTGTCCCACCAAATGGAAATCCTTTTTTGTAATATTTATTGACAAAAAATAACAAACAACTGAAGAGGAAGGAGAATAGTCCACTGATACTATGCCTCAGTTTCTGAACTGTGAAGTTCTTGCATCACTCAAAAATTTTTTCTCGTATAAACAAGACAAAATTCATCAAAATACTTACAGTTCTTTGCATTAGTAAAGGAGTTTCAGAACAACCTATCCCTTCATCATTAAAATTTGATTCCATATTGATTATGTCTTCAATCACCTCTTCCATCTGATAAAATAATATTTTAAGACAAATCATTAAAAATAATAATGGGAAAAAGTTATCTTGAAAAAAAAAACGAAGAATTAATCTTGGGTATTTATTACATCAATAAACCTGAATTTAAGAAGTTTATATCTTAAAATTCAAATAACTTAAACACTTCTACACAGTATTCATAATTTTTACTGCTTGTCAAAACAGTTGTGGTTCAGCAAGTCACAACTTTCCTCTCAAGCACCAGTCTGTTCCCCTATTTTAACCCCTTATTACAACACCACAATCAGATGACAGGAGTGCATTACAAAGTTGTAAATGTGACATGTCATCTCAATTAAGTGTGTAATATCCACAGTGCATTGCTGCATTGGTGCAGGAAGGCTGAAAGGAACCTGTACTGCAAGAGTGTGAGTTACTCAAGATTTGGTGTTACATGCTGGTCTCCAGATTCAGCACGCAGAGGTTTGTGTTGTGTTTACACTGGATACTTTTCCAAACAGTCTTCTGGTCACATTTTGCTCTAATCTGAGCCAAAAACTACTGAAGTAGATGGAATAACTCATTAATCACCTGGGATGAAGTAGTGAATAGTTTGCAGACCTAAAGATATATAGATTTGGAAAAAGTACAGCATGAGTTTTCAATTATAATTGTGGTCTGGTTTCATTCACCAAAATAACTTTGGGAAAGATTCCATGCTGAACATTTCACTGTTTACTGTTTGCAGCTCTTGGGAGCTGAAGGAAGTGTAGAGGGTCCTATGCAACAAATGAACGTATCACAAAGACTTGAGACCTTTCAACATAGACTTCTAGGACACATGGCCAAGCACAGCTTGTACATGCGGTCCCTCCCACACTAAAACCAGACAGATGCTGTTCCAGGAGCTGTGCCCAGAAAGGAAAGCATTGTCAGGGCCAAAAGGGTGTCAATAAATGCTAGCAATTAGGGAATAGGGATGGCTGCAGTTCACTGGACCAATGTGGGTGTTGACATTATACCATTTGCTAATATAAACTATAGCTTACTCTCAACCACAAGGCACGTCCACATTAGGAAATTACACTGAGCCAGTCATCTCCCTGAGGATCTGGGTTGAGATTATTCAAATCATTGAAAAGATGCCTGTGAGAATTTTGGCCAATTCCAACTCTCACTCTCCCAGTCTTCACCAGAAACAGGTCTGAAGAGGGATTTACAAGCAGCCTTCTTGCTTTCCAGGACAGAAAGTGGTACAAGGGTAGGCTCCAATTATTCCTGGTCAAATACTCAAAATGCCTGAGAGCAGTTCCAGCACGCTGTACTTGCCAGCACAAAGTTGACCACAGAGGCCTCCACAAATGCCATCTAAAATAATCCTTGCAGACTAGTAGCTCCAGTAGTTCATAAACCTGATTTAAAATGGCAGTTGTCAATGCAGAAGGAAAGGAGACACCCCAGATGAGCAATCCAGGAAGCTTTGTGGGTTTTTTCCAGCTCCCTCATGCTTAGCTGCATAACATGCAAATGCTCAAATGAGTCACAATGTATTTGGAAGATTCTTCTGTTCTAGTAGAGCCCAAGATATAATACACATCTCCATTTCTCATTTCTGTAGGAATTCTCCCTTTACCCAATAAGCAATCTCTTTTGAAATCCGTTGAAGTATTAAAGGTCATAATGTTCTACATCTCACACTGGCTGATAATGTGATATTGTATTATAGCTGTCCCTCTACTAAAATCAATGGTGGCAATGGTGTCAATTTATCCAAGATAACCCATATATAAATACACCAGTTAACTGAAAAATGAATGAGTGATTTTTCAGTAACATCTTAAAGGTAATCAGTGTTTAACTTTTTTTATCCCGCTAGGACGATACTTTTAGACAGAAATAAATCTCATCTGAACAAAAAACAACTGTTGCTTTGCAAAGGCCATGTTCAGAAAACATACAGCAACAGATGATGCATATATAAAAAGATGCAACACTACTGTCAACGGTTTTAAAGCTTGATTATGCAATAAGCTATTCATAGGCATTCAAGGGAATAACCCACATAATCCAAAAGGATACAGGGAGCAAGTGCTGTAACCAAAGGCCCCATGAAAGTAAGGAACTATTACAAGGTGGACCATGTAACATTCTTGTAGAAGTAGTCAAAGCCCAGTTCCCCTTTTGTTTCCCCAGCCCCTACCACATTTTCGTGTTCCCCTCCAAGGGCCAGCAGCTTGGTGACGGGGCTTTCCGGTGTGCCAACATCGCTGACTGGAGGCATGTGTCCGTTCCGGAGAATGGAGGTCACTCCCACAGGCTGGATTGTGTGAGAATGGGACAGGGAGAGTGTCTGGCTGGACAGCTTGGTATCGAGGGTCAGGTACTGCTTCACTTGATGCCTCTGGCTCTGCTGTATGTGGTACCTAGACTGATTTTCCAGGTGTGTTTGTACCTGCGGAGAAATGGAAATAATTGCTGAAGTTTCAAGTTGCTGGTGTCAGTATTTGCCCATATGCTTACTTAACAATCAAAAAAATAGATTTAGATTTGGTAACACTTGGATAGAATTACTAAGGTTAATTTTTTTTTTTCAGTTTTACATCCTTACGCAGTTCTTATTTATGTACCATTTTCCCCTAACACAAACTCTCTGAATAATTGTAAATAAAAATAGAATTAGAGAAGTATGATCCTGAGAAAAGACCAGAAATATGCTAAATATTTTTCTCCTCTAATTCAAAAACAATCACTCGTTAGATTACTTCAATAAAATCTACAGGCATATATGTACTCTGAAATTAATATCAGAATGTCTTTAGGCTTTTGCAAATGAAAGAGTAAAAAAATGCATAAATAAAAATATAATCCAACCAACTTAAATAATATCAACAGCAGCAGACATTCACACACATCGAAATCCACATTTGTCTCACCTTGTAATAAGTACAGTCAGCTAAATGAGGCATTGCTGTACTTCTGAAAAAGAGTCCCAGCTGTAGTACCTACACTGTCTGCAAACTGAGTAGACTTCTTGAAGTGCCTCTTGAGGACAGATCACTTTTTGAATTGGTAGGACTTTATAAACTGAGTGGACATGCCAAAATGGCTAATTGAGTAAGACTTTGGGCCATTCTTTTATTACAGAGATTGACAGTTCTACTTCAAACAGCTCCCATTTCAGAACAATGTCACATTCCTGCAATTTAACTACCAGAGGAGCACTGCCTACACAAACCTTTCTGTCATTTCAGCCCTGTGGCTCTCTCCTCTTCCTATGGCATGACTAGTCACAGATTTGTCATAATAAATTTTTCTCAAGTGGCCTCTGTGTAAGCATGCTTAGTATTTGCTAAATAATAGCAAGACTTGCTTTGCAGACATTAAAAAAAAAAAAGAAAATAAAAACAAAACAGTACTTTAAATAAACTTCTTTTTGATTCCTCCAATACACATAAGCAGAGATAAATAGCCCATAAAAGCGGATTGCATTTCAATAAGCTATATTTTTGTATAACATTGTAGCACCTACTTTATTTTTAATCATCTTATGGTGGTATGTTTAGAATAATTTTAATTATGTTTCTTTAAACTAATTTTCTAGTCATATAAAAAAGATTAAGCCACACAGTAATGATTATAATATTAATTATTTTGATGAAAGTCTTAAACTTATTAAATAAAATTCCATTAAAATATGGATATATAATCTTAAATACATTGTTTGGATTTTCCCTTGGTATATATAAGGAGGGTGTGCATAGGATGTAAAAATTATGCGTGTATTTGGGATTTACCTAAATAACAATATTATTTGTCTTAACTTAGATCTTTATGTTGGCTTTAGAAAGTGTATAATGCATTGTTAGTTTAATCTGTGATTTATCATGTGTAAAGATACGTGTAAAACCGTAACAAATTATTCCAATACTTATGCAACTATTTAAAGCTTCATAGTTGAGCTCCTATTGAAAATTAGACACCCAAGCAGTTTCTTAAATTATAATCTAAAGATGAAATCTACTTCTTGCCAGCTTATCCACAGGATCAGTCTTGGCTAAAATCTAATGTGTTGAGGGAAAACAAGTATGTCCCATTGGATGGCCAGAGCAGGAATTTTCTGTGTATCCTTGTTTTTTGCTGCTGTTTCAGAAGCACCCACGAACAACTCATGATTATGCTGGACTCTAGGATCACTGAATGAATCCACGCAAAGCGACCGCTACCCAGACCTTTGCAGTACCTACACTGATGACTATCTCTTTCCAGCAGTGCAGAACTCTGTAGTCAACAGCTTTGAAAATACAGTTTCTTCTTGTGGCATAAAAGGGAATGGGATCAACACAATTGGTTGCTACAATTGCATTTCACCCCAACTAATTTTTCATCATAAATGAGGCAGATGAACACTTCTTAGTGAGCAATGAATTTCTGCCTTAGAATTCATACAGGTGTACCAGAAACATAAGATCCAGAATATCATATATTTTCAAATTAAATAGGAAACATAAGAAACTTGTAGTGTCCAAAGTATATACTATTTTGTTTTAATTTTTTTTCTAGTAAAGAATTTTAATAAGGAAGCAAGTTCTGCCACAAGACCATTGCTGAAAAGTCAATAGCTTGCTTTTTACTGTCTTTGAAGCTCAAATTGCTAGCAGCAGACCAAAACCTCTGTGCGAGTTGATTTCCTAGTGAACCACTACCAGGCCGTCCCACTGGGTAAAGGAAAGATCTGTTAAAGACAACCAGCTAATTGCTGATTAAGTAAAAAATCAAGTTTATCAGAAGTGGTTATTTAGTATGATATTCTTTCAGTGCTCATATGTTCTGAACTTACACAAGCAAAAAAAATTAAACTTTGTTGATGGAATCTGTGCTATGGCTTTGCAAATCTCTCCACTCATTTACTGTGCCAGCTACAGTCATTACAAAGCAGAACCTCTGATGTTAAAAATGGATCCATGCCCTGATTTACAAAAATGCCATCCCTGGTCATCTTTATATTTTCTAAATAAGTCTTAGAAGTTACTGCTAATAACAAGTAAAACACTTTTTAAAATCAAACCAAGATGTAAAGACAAAGCAGAATGGGATACCTATTTTTACAATCATATTGCTATTGTATAATAAAAGGTATAAAAATAGGGGAGGAAAATTTCACACTATGATAAAGGAGTACTAAGATTGCAAGTAAAGCTCTCAAACCATAGAAATTACTCTTAAAACTGCCTATGTAACATATGTGTGAAAAAGGAACAGAAACTGAAATCATTATAAATTTATAAAACCAGATACTCCAGTGTCACATTCCAAGTGACACTGATTTATTCAATGCTGGGAGATCCTATTATTTTTTTATCAGTGGTATTAAGGTAAGTTTCAGTTTAAATATTCTGAAAAGTTCAGATGCCATAAATTCTTCTTAAAAACTGCTGCCAAACATTAAACATTGACTTGATTTTGAGCTTCCTTTTAGTGATGTACAAGGAGTGGTTAAGTACTGGCACACATTGCCCTGAAAGGCTATTGCATCTCCATCCTCAGAGACTTTCAAAACTTGTCAGGACAACTCCTACTGGCACATCTTCTCTAGCTCTTGGCATAGCCAGTGACCTGGCCCTTCCTGCCAAGTGCATCTGATATTGTATATTCAAGGTGTAACAAGGTGATGAATTTGTGCAGACAAAGTGCTGCTTCCCTCCCAGGCATTCTCTTGCAGCTGCTGTGGCCATGCACTTAAAATTATGATTATTTCAGATTATCTGAGGAGTGAAGGACAGCATAAAATCTAATGGTTAATAGATTATCCTCTTCCTCCTAGGCACTCCTTCTGTCTATTCCCTGGCTTTCCTAATCACAATTAAAGCCTATTCAGAACCAGAAACACTAAGCATGAAGGGAGCCAAAAACATCCAACACAAATGTAAATACAACTCCACCAGTTCCACAAAGTTGAAACAGAAATGAACTCTTTGAGATGCATTTTGTTATCCAGAAAAAGATTCCAATGCACATGTAACTGACTGAACCCATTTCTATTTTATACCTCACTGCCAAGGCAGTTCTGGGAACAAGAATGTAACAGTCTTTCAGAATTACAGATGCATATTCAAACTTCTTCAATTGCTCTTTCTAACTTGATCATATACCATCATGTTGTAAAACTGTGGTAGAGTTGTGTAACATCTGCTACTAGTCACATTAAGTTTACTTTCATTTCTAAATACATTGCACAATGGCATAACTAGGCCTTCAGTTGTTTATTTACATAAACTGTTTTACTTCAATATTTTCTGGTGGTGTTTTTCTTCTGGTAGTAAAAGAAAATCTAACATGTCAAAAGTAAGAAAGAGGACATATTTAAGGGACCCAAAGGTGGCATGAACAATGTCTAGTAAGCAGCAGTGCTACATCTTTTTTGACATTCCACTAAGGGCAACTAGGTGATATCCATACTCCCAGGCTGCTTAGCCCAACATCAGTCCCAAGAGAAATAATAGGAAAACTGGAAAGAGACTTAATTAATAAATTATTCAAAGATAGGAATATAATTATTGCTAGTCAACATAGTTCTGTGCAAAATAAGCCTTGTCAAACAAATCTGCTTCTGCTCTTTGATGAGATTTTAAGTTAGGCTGCCAAAGGCAACGATGTAGGTATAATACACTTCAATTTTTGTGTGCCTTTTGACTTAGCATCATTCAATATTCTAATGAAAAATATAGCACTACACAATATCAACAAAGCATGTTTTAATCAGATTAAGCACTGGCTAACGAACATGCATAAGAAAGTGATTAACAAAAGCCTGGCATCAGAAATAGGATCTGTTTAGTCTTGTACTACTCAATTTAACCATCAGTGATTTGGGACTAATGAAAAATAAAACTGACTAAAAAGCATAAATATTTTTAGAGCAGTGGTCCCAGTCAGACAAATACAAATCTGTATACAAATACAAACAAATCTGTAGACAAATACAAATACATATGCTGGAAGAAGAAATACAGGAGGCAATACCTCAAGTAATGAGTCTGTAAAGATCTGGGGTCATAACAAACCAGCAACTCAGCAGGAGTGTCCCACTGATGCTATAGGAAGAAAGGGAAAATGGCATAAAGAAAGTAGTGAATAGGACCCTGGCTTTACTCTGCTTTAATTTATGGCTCAGGAGAGAACAGTAATCAAAACCTAAAAATATTTCTACCCTAAACATTTTTTAAATACTATTGAAAAATAGAAAGTATGTAGAAAAGAACTATGGAAGTAATTGTAGATTGAGAAAAGAGTGTTTGAATGAAGGCTGAAATAAACTCAACTATGTTCTTGTCGTCAATGTGTAAAAAAAAAAAAAAAGTTTTGAAAACTGTGGAAGATACTGAACATAAAAGAGACTTCCAGCTACCACAGAAAGCATGGTAAGAGCCACTGGTCACAAACTAATATTAGGCAACTGTATGTTGGAAATTGTGTGCATAAGCAGTGAAATACTCAAAAAGGTATTGCTCTAACTGCTGTTTTCCTCAAAAGATTGATGACTTTCCTGAAATGATGCAGTACCCAAATTCAAGATATACTTTTATCAAACTATCAAATACTAGGATAATAACTGAACGGAACACAAAAGCCTGTGATTTTAGAGGAATTAGAATGAATGGTCCAATTTAGATTTTATAGATTCTGGAACTTGAGAACTAGCTATTGTAATAGCAAATTTTTGTTTGATGAAAATTCACTCTGAATTTAATAAACATTTAAATCTCTGCCACAAGATAATATGCTTGAAGATGATCGTAGTATACTGGACAGAACTCAGCAGACTCCACTACAGTTTTCCATTTATGCTGGATGTTAATTTGTTCCAGTATTTTTAATAGCTTGTGAAGAAAAATTTCTCATCCTGATGGGATCACATCATTTATCATCAGTCCTGAACACAACACCTCTCTGCAAATGAGTTATGGGGCTTCATGTTCTTTTCAGCCACTGTACCAGAAAATAAGCATTTAATTCTGACCTTTTAATTATTAAAATGTTCTGTAAGTACCCAAAAAGTCTAGTTCCATTTTAAGACAAGAAACACAGTCACAACAAAATTTTTGGTCTATTTCTGAGGACTTTCAAACATATTTTAAGGGTTAGGAATAAAAGCATTTCTAGTTATGAAATAATCCTTTTAAACTTTTATTACAAATGAACATCAATTGTTTGTTTGTCCTGATCTTTTATTAAACTTTTTGAGAAAAGACTATTTGTAAAATTATTTCATTAAAAAAAAAAAAAAGAAAATTCAATTTAACTTGGGAATTATACACTTCTGTTGTATCATAAGAACTATCACCAAATACTGTAGCTATTCACTTTAATGTTTAGTTTATAAAAGCATTTGTGATTATGCCAATTAATTACTTAAGCTAAACATAGTAATTAATTTTTAATTGTGAATATTTTTCCTATAGGAACTTTGATCTGACTAGATGAGACCTTCTCCATTAATATGCATGAAGAGAGAATAAAAAGCAAAAGACATCCAGTCTGGAAACTTGCAGCTGTGTTTAGTTGATGCCTTACAGTAGCTTTCAAGTTAATAAAAACTTCTCATGTGACTCTAATGCACTATTTTTCATCTTATTTAATCTTTGACATAATATTCATCAGGAACTTGTGAATATTCTTCTAAGGGTGAAGAGACTGAAGAAGAAACATTTAAAAGTTCATTGACAAAGGTCATGTCTCCAACAATGGCTACTGCTTGTGTATTTTGGTATCTCAATATGTAAAAATAGCTGATGATTATAAACATGTGGTGAATGGGAGCATTTGGAAAATCTCCATCACAGTGCCAAGCACTATGAAAAACAAGAGGAATGTGGGAGCAAACTAACTGCAAAACAAACTTTGCATCAACCAGTACTGGGTAAGGAAACTATACACAGCGTAGGCAGCAGAACAGTGTTGCTTCCAGGAGGAGAAGGGCAGCAGCGCTCTCAGGGCTACAGCTAATAGATTCTAGATTTTACAGCTAGCCATTTCCTGATGAATCATCGTGCAGGCACAGGGATTTTGATAGCATTTCTCTATTGTGGTATTTTCTATCACTCACTGAGCATTGATGGAGCTCAGTCCTTTCAGGTATTCCCCTGTGCTAATCTCCTTGTGCAATCAGAAATGAGTTGGGGGAAGCCAACTTCACGCACTGGGCAACTACAGAGGCATTATCAAAGCAAGCACTTCCATTTGCACTGGCATACCTGAGACACTCTTGGCTTCTTAATTGAACTCCTGCAGTTAAGATACACATAGCTCTGATGGCTCCTTATCCATCACAAGCTCGACTTCTGAAGAAAGGATCCCTAAGGTCTTAAGGCCAGCTTGTCATGTTTTAAAATAACAGTGAGTTTTGATGACTTTGTGGTCTTCACTGGCAGAAAAGAATGACGTTTTAACATTGCACTATAAAAACAGCTTATAAAGTTAAGCCAAGTAAACTACAGGAAGTATTTTTAGAAAAGTACCCCTTTAAGTTGGAATTTGAGCTGAAAATCTAAACTGTGAATAAAACCAACAACTACAGTTAACAGGCCACACAAGCATAACAATGAATCACAATCAAATTATGAAACCCTGGTTAATATCCTTACTTTGAGTTTGAACAGTGACCCTGTCCATGCTCTCACTGATTCATGAGATCTGTGAATATAATAAATCTTTACTGTTTCACTTCCTCTTTATTGTTGGTGTTATTACAGGACAGTGAATATGATTCTTGCATTTCAAGAATGTAAAAAAACTTTTTGCATGGCTAACTATGTTTAAAGAGCTAGTTCCTGTTGCCTTTACTTGTCTACATGCCTCTCCAGAAGTTACTCAAATTAGGTCAGCCAATAAGATGGTATTAAATAGAGAGGAGTGTATCATAAACAGATTCAAGAAAAGTCAGTTTTGAATACGGAAAGCACAATCATATGGTTTTCAGTTTAAAATCATCTGTTAATGAACTTCCACCAGTGCAGTTTATTCAGTCCTTGCAGAAGAAACAAAATAGCAGCATTAAAATTACCGCATTTATCAACTGCAACAACCAGCACACTCACAGAAATTACTGTTATTAGCAGCGTGGGAAATCCATAACTAGAATGATTTACTTTATTTAGCAACTCAAGATTTTCTGGCAAGTGTCAAAAATCTAAAAGACATCTACTCCAAAATATAGGAGTCACATAACACAGGCTGATACATGGATCAGCAGTAAGGAAAATTCTTGCAGACATGAAAGTTTATATTTTAATTCCGGCATTTTTTAACTATTTACTTTCAGACGAAAGCACTCATAAAAGAAAAAAGATGACTATATTATGAACACCTACACAGTGTGTGTGTGTATATATANTCTCAGAGAAACCAAGTTGGTGTGTGTAGTACCTTTATGCGTAGATAAGATCAGTTCAAATTATTTTGTTTTTTTCTTTGATTTCTAATTGTATTCTTGTGGCAACTATAATTTTTTCACTTGTATCTCGCTTTATAGGTTAAGAGAACTCAGAAAAAAGTCAGCCTTAAAAGTATGACAAGGGATCACAGAGTAACAGTTTTTGTCACTCTTTGCTGTACACCTTTTCTGGCTCCCCAGGTGAACAAATACTGTATCATTTGAGAAGAAATGATAACAGTAATACCCACTCCTGCTCAGTTATAGACAGCCAAACAGCTCTTCAAGCCAGATCTAAAGAGTGTATTTTCCTGGTATGTAAAGATACGGACATCAAATATAATGTGGCAAAAAGGTACTGATGGTAAAATTGTGAGAAGAAAATAGTACTTTTACATTTGAGTATACTTCTGAGGGAGGGCTATATGTCCTTTTGGCCTTACTTCTTCATTCCATTGGACCATTAGCATTCCATTCCATTACTGTTTGCACACAACAAATAACATTGTCATGTTTTAGCTGCACAAGCTGAAGAAAAAAATCAAAGCCTGAACACAGTAATCCTACCTCTGGTGTGCTATTCTTCAAAAGTAATGTTCAAAAGGTTTAGTGATTTGGGGTAAAATCACTGGTTTTGCCTATTTCTAATACGAAAGATTCATATCTGTATGCCAAAAGGACTACATCAACATCCCCAAAACATTGAAAACCATTGATTGAAAAGCGTGGTCAGTTTGTTAAAAGTTGTAAAAATTTCACCACCAGATGACAGCACTGCTTATTACTAACTCATTCTTTTTTGTGTATTTCAGTCCTCCCGCTTTTCGAAAACAAACTGTAGAGAGGTATGCACTACCCAGCCCATGCACTGCAAGAACAGAGGAAACAAAGCTAGTGGCATAAGGTGGTTTGGTGAGACAGTCACATCAGGGAGGCTAATCTGTTAAACAAGACATTTTAAGTCTGTGAAGGGTTATAACTTCTGTAAAGGCACAGACAAAACCAGCTTCAGCCTGAGAAACGTGCTTTCCATTTTTATTTTCACTGTCTCAGAGTGATAAAGAGGCCAAGGGGGGAAGCTTTCAAAGGAGGCATCTTAGGTTCTGCTTCAAAACACGATTTTTGTGAAATCAAGGCAGCAACATCATTTTGAGCCAGCTTAGGATCTGTCCACAAAGTATGCTTTCATACAAGGTGAACAGATTAGGTTAGCTGACAGCAGTAGGTGATGTCTCCATCAGAAACAGGAATGGCACTTCAAGGATAGCTGTATGAGAAAAAAGTAACAAAAATATTTCATATCAGTTGTTAAGAGCATTTTTATAAATCTATCTCATTCATTTTGTGTCCAAATATGATTTATGGTTGTAAGTAGCAATGAGTCTGAGCATGTTCATGCTTCAGGATGCTGCTGTCATGCTGTTCATGGGGTTAGCAAATATTACCTTTAGTACCTGAACAGCAGCTACAAACCAGTGTAATCTTTTGGCTATACACTTCCACTTATGTTCTGAGAATAGTAGCAATGGATTTACAGTGTATTAATTATGTGGCCCTTAAAATATTTTAATAGATTCATAGCATTTGAGTTTGTCACTATTCTTACAAGTAAGAGTCAAATAAAGAGCCTATCTGCCAGTGAAAAAATGCCTAATACCAGCAGAAATGATAATCAACATAAATGTTTATTTTAAAATCTTGAATTTATTTGATGAATATTTTCTGAACTATAGTTTTGTATGTATGAGTCTGAAAATATACATTTCGTTCTAACACTGATGACCATATACTGCAGAGAAGGGTAGCCAAAACTTCATTCAGGGAATGCTTAGAGCAAAACTCCAAACACTTATGTTTTGATGTCCTCTGCAGCTGATGGCATAGCATGATTGGTACTTTCAGTACTTAACTGAGAAAGCAGTCTTGCCTTCTGACATCTATTTAAACTAATCTGTTCACAATATGTTCCGTTCAACACTAATTCGATCAGGAAAAAAAAAGCATCATTTCTAATATGCAACAGATCAAAATTCAGTGCTTTTTAAATTTATTAAAATTCTGAAATCAGCCTTTAGAAAAACCTTAGAAAAAGAACTGCTGTAAAAGCACCATAAATAGAATCAGAAGGCAGCCTAGGAAGCACATGTCCCTCAGTGTTAAAGCTGTATTCCACAACATTTCCACTTCAATTTAGGTACAACAAACATTTGTGCACTTAGCAGACATGTAGAATAGGAGTTGGAGGAGCGAAATTAGACTAATCTCAAACTACTTAACAGTTTTCAGCTAATAGCCACTAAATAAAAACAATAATTAAAAAAAAGATTATTGATTTTACTGGGATTGATCAACAGAAACTCCCACTTAGTTTAAATGAGGGTTCTGTGTGAATATGGAATTAAAGCTTACTATTGGTAAGGCATTATTAAGAGAATTTTTTATAAGCTGTATTGTACAGAACAAGTCTTTCAGATGAAATGGTGTTGATGTGGAAAGGAAGGCACAAGTTAAAAAGAAGTGTTAGAATTGCCTAAAGAGTTATTGTGATACCTATATGTGTGCAATATTTTTAAAGGAAGAATAATAATTACAGCATTTTAAAGAGTCTCTAGAATTTTGCCACAGAACTTTCAGTAGAGAAACATGTCAGAGTGTTTGTACTGCTATGAAGTGCTGTGCTGTGAATGGTAACAGTAAGATTTAGTGAGTGTTTATTAGTATTGACAAATTTATTTAATTATCAAGTAAGTTAATTAGCATTTAGCAGCATATTCAGTAGGCCATGTTACAGAGAGAAGGCAAACTGTAGTCTCTCTGGTCTGGCTTAAGAAGTTGTCAGTCAAAACTGTGATTCCTTCACACATGCAAAATAAGGCAAGAACCTAATAGCCTCATTTTCCTCACATAACTGAAGTACAAAAGCATTGGTTTGCCAGCATCATTACCTATTTGCAGTGGCTGGATTCCTATCAGTTTTATCACCTCTACACAACAGCATCACCCCAGAGACAGGGTACCCAAACACAGTAGGGCAAACAAGAAAAGACTAGTACAAATCTGGCCATGAATAATGTATATGTATATCCAGTCTGTTTAAGGGAGAGAAAGAAGAAATGGTTCATAAAGGCATTTCCTTAACTCTGACTGGAATTTCAGTTAAAGAAGAAATTATACAGCACTTTTAAGGAATGAAACTTCCTGTCTTAAATGCATTATTAACTGAAGAATAGATGCTGAAAGAAATCAATGGCATAATAGTATGGCTATGTTAGCAGTTCCCTTCAATCGTTTTGTCAGTCTGTCATCACTCTTGCCATTCAAAGGAATCACAAAGCCTAAATCCAGTTGCAGAACTCTTCCTATTGCAGTCTTATTATTATTGTAATCTGGAATGAGATAATTATCTTCAACATCAAACACTAGGGTTATTCTCAACCCAGTTCACAGTCACAGCACTACCTCAAAGGAGTTTAACAACATAATTTATGGAGATTTACTTGGTCTTATCGCCTTTTCATTAACTGTATAAGGAGCATATATATGACAGCTACGTTTTGATAATACACTAATTTTTCTCAGTCATCCTTACATTAGTGGCCCTCAGGACCATCCCACTGAATTAACAGAAGCCTAAGTGCTTGCCAGAGTAGGTAAGGCTTTCTTACAGAAAACTGACACAAAGAACAGCATAGATAAACATGGCCTCAGACTGTATCTGTGCTAGTCTTTGAGATGTTTTTTTTTCCTCCTTCTTTGACCATGAGTGCTCAGCCCACTGTTACAGTCAAGATGGTGTCTTGCCTGGGCAGGAGTATCCTTCCCTGAAGATTACAAAATCCCACTACCTGAAGTGTAAAATTGCCACTGTCCCTCCTCACAGCTGGATCTCCAGCAGAAGAATTTAGCTTGTCACATTAATCCATAAATCCCCAGCCCCGCTAATTTAGCATGCATTTTCAATTCCTGAAATAAGGTTTCCATGTAGGCTACTCAAGTTTCATATTCACTTGTAAAGACTCACTTTACGTTATTGTAGATTTTCTCTCTTCTAAAACTTTTGTAGTGCTGTTCAGTTGAAATTTACATTTACCAAAGTAAGTGAAAAGGTCCTTTCCAATTATGTCACCAACCCACTTTTCTCCTGCACAAAGGTCACTATAGACCTTGAATGAGAGTCTCAGCATAGCAGTATCAACCAAGAATACTCAAGTCACCTGAGATTTCCAGATGACATTGTCCTCCTATTTACTGGAAAGCTTTGAGGCAAGGTTCAGAGTTGTAGGAAGAGCAGAATATGCTGACTCAGAATGAAGAGGCAAAAATAGAATTGGGTTCAATACAACTATGAAAGAGAAGAATGCTATTATAATGTAAATTGAAAAAAAATATGCCTTGATAAAAATTCATCAGAATACAAAACAACAGGGAAAAAAAACTTAAATCCAGTTTCTACTTAGAAGGTATTTGGGGTATTTCTCTATTCCTATCTATGGTACTTGAAAGCAAAAAGAAAGACCTTGAAAAGAAAATAGCTGGAATAGAACTACTGTCCTGGCTGCAGCTGAGAGTTCATTTTCTTCTCAGTAGATGGTACAGTGCTGTATTTTGGAATCAGTATGAGAATAAAGCTGATAGCACACTGATGTTTTAGTTGTTGCTTAGGGACTTTTCTGTGACTCATGCTCTGCCAGTGAGGAACTGCACAAGAAGTTGGGAAGGAGTATGGCCAGGACAATTGACCTAAAATGGCCAAAGGGATATTCCACACCATAGAACATCATGCCTAATATATAAACTGGGGAGAGTTACCTGCTGAGGAGAGCCAGTTGTGTCTCAGGAATGGGCTTGGCATTGTTTCAGCAGCTGGTGAGCAATTGTACTGTGCATCACTTGTCTTTCTTGAGTTTTATCTCCCTCACTCCCTCTCCTTTCTGTTACAAGTATTAAAAGTGGTATTGATAACATTGTTGTTAATATTACCTTTTACTTTGTTTCAATTATCAAACCACTCTTATCCCAGCCCAGAAGTTGTATTTTCTTTCTTTCCTGATTCTTTTTCCCATCCCATCAGTGTGGGGCAGGGAAGGGGAAGTGAACAAGCAGATGCATGGTACTTAGTTGCCCGCTGGGGTTAAACCCAGACAGCTGTAAAGGAAAAGAAAGATTAGTCTGAAAACTAAACAACCTTAATAAAATAAAAGGAAAACTGGAGAAGAGAGGAATTCTGTGTAATTGCACAGAACAAAGGGTCCTGATGTTAGACCCCACAGAAGTACATCAGTCAGAAAGTTCTTTGCCAGCATGAGCTGGGAATGACACAAAAGACTACCAGAAAAACAAGAAACAGCTATATTCCCAGCAGGGGTTTTGATCATCTTGTGGATACAAACAAGATGTGGTTTTGTTGCTAGGGTTGTCTTCCTTATGGTAAATTTTTGACCACGCAACAGACAGGCAGGCAATTTAAAGCATTTATATCTTCATTAATGCAAATCTCAATATGCCCTCATGGACAAGAAGACAGTACCAGCAGCCCAGTTTCGCTGTTTAGAGGATGTACACAGAAACTTATTTGAAATAGATTTTAAGTCAAAATGTAAATGGTGTGTGTCCACTGCGCAAAAACTGCCATGGATGGGAGAGGAGAGGTGTCTCATGGAAGAGAAGCCCTGGGCAGGAGCTAATTTGGTTACTAACCATAAGTCAAATACTGAGCAGTGAGGAACCTGTTTTCTGTTTGTTTGTTTGTTTGTTTGTTTGTTTGTTTGTTTGTTTGTTTGCTTGCTTGCTTGCTTGTTTGTTTGCTTGTTTGAGGATTCATTAAGAGCTGCAGTAAATTCCATAGCCAACATTCTTCTCTCAATTCCTATATATAAATCTCAATTCTAGTAATCCGAGGATTTAGATTTTAGTAATGAGAAATATATGTCAGAAAAGAGATGAACACGGATATTGGTTTTCCTAAACTACTTTTAAAGCCCACCATCTTGGAAGTCAGATGGATTGGATAAGATTGGATTGGATGTCTTGGATAAGACAGTCTGGGATTCCTTTGATGTGACAGAGAAAGTCATTGCATAGAACCAAAACAAGTTAAAAAGATTCATGGTACCAGTGGCTGCTCTGTAGTAAAATTCTAAATCATTTTACTGTAGGTTTCAGACCTGGACACTGTCTCTGAAGAAAATGTGTGAAGGGTAAGCAAAAGAGAAAGGCCAATAGGAAGAGAACTGTGGCAAGAAGTGCCCTACACAGAAGTAGGAAATGGAAGTCACATATAACCCTTCATATACAGAGACTGTTCAAAGTCTGATCAATGACATAAATTTCAGGTTCTGTTTTATAGCTGAACAGTAGTATCAAACAGTATCAAAACAGAGTACTTCATATTAAAAAAAATAGGTGAGGGGGGCAGGTTTCCTCTACTAGTGGTCAGCAGAAGTTGAAGACCATGGACCATGTCTCTATCCTCCCAAGCCGAACTTAATTGCTTCAGCAACACAGTAGTTACAGAAGGTGGGCACAAAAGCAGCAGATGATTTGAGGAAAGGGCATGAACAAAATGGATTTAATAAACATTAATTCTCAAGAATTCCTTCCATTTTTCTGTTCTTCTTGAACTTTTTGTAGTTGCATAGTTTTTGATTCCACAAGTAAATAGGAGGACTTTTAACTTATTTCCAATTCCCAAATATCCCCTTAGTTAAGTAGCAATGAATTTGTCACTACTTCCATCCATCTCACTGGAGGTGGAATGGTGAAAGTGTTTGGTTTTGTTTAATCATTGTTTGTAGATACAAAAATATCTTTATCCTTGCCAATACCTTTCTAGGCCTGCCCCAGCTCATGTTGCAGGCGTGGCTGCAGTGCCATGTTTGTGTCATTCCGTGGCAGAGAGGAAAAGGCGAGATCTTCCCCTGGTGCTCTGACCCACGTGGGCTCCCAGGATTGCTCAACAACCTGACATTATTGCTTTTCTGTTTGCTGGTTTTTTCTTTAGTGCTAATCTGAAATGGACGGCGGGTGTTGGCCGAATGGTGTAAGCCCCTGCCTGTGGAGCCGGCTCCTCCTCTGAGGACGCCGGTTCAAATCCTGAGGAACTCGCTGTCACTGTCCGAGCGTGCTCGGCCGTGGCAAAATGAACCTCAGGAGTAAAGGGGGTGGGGGCAGTTCTGCGCACACTGTGGGGGAAAAAATCCATTGCGCAGGCTTATCCCAAGATCTTCATTCATGAAGTCTAGCCAACAACAACAACAACCTTTCTAGGCCCTGATCTTGCAAGTTCCTAGGCTTTTCCCATTGTATACTATGAAGGGCTTTCACTGATTTCAGGGGAAAAGTCACAGGGCTGGAACTTTAACCAGTAATTGTCAAGGGCTTCCTGCATCAGTGAGCTATGAAAAAAAAATCTTAAAGAAGTGTACCATGCTTCAGCTGCATGCCAAAGAGGTAATATTTTATATTTACTTATGTTTACTGAAAATTGATTGTAAAACTTTGACTGACCAAAGGATATCTATGTTGTGGAAGAAAATGACAAACTGGCACTTCTTGGCTTAAGATAACATTTTTCAATCACCAGACCATGTTGTGGCTCCACTACACTCTAGATTCTTTCTGAATGTAGCCAAACAGTCATGCCATTCATAGGAAAACCACTCTTTCCACAACACTTGCCAGTGGATTGGCATTCAGGAGCAGTGTATATTCCCTATTCTTGCCACATTTTCCTTATATGGCCATGAGCAAAACATTGAATCTACTTTTCTTGATAAATTTGAAGAATAGTATCTATTTATCACTATTAGTATGATTTTTTCATCTTGGAAAATTTTGAGGACAAGTGTTATTCCAGTCCCCTTGGGACAATGGCACCATCTCTTCACTAGGATCTTGAGTTGAAATATATCTTCTTCTACCACTACTACAATAAATAATAATAATTCTAATATCTTACTTATTTGCCATAAAATAAAATAAATTAAAAACAAACAAATAAACAAAAAACCAGACTAAGCAACTTTATTTTTCAAAATACAGCGTAAGGCCTTGGGGTTAAATATAAAAATTGAGTCTTTTCTCCTGCATGATAGCCAATTAATCCCTGTTAGGAGAGTGGTGGTTTATAGACAAGACTAGAAATGCAAGTGTCTTCTTACCATTATAAGACCGATTATCCCAGGTTATTAGAAAAGTAATTGTTCCATCACAAGAAAATTCACTGCAGCCTAGCTTGTCTTTTTTTTAAATTAATGAAACTTATTTGCTCTAAAATATTTACAGGTTCTTTTCCTCTATAAGGGCTTCATCAGAGTATGTAAAGATCTGGATATAGCTTCTTGTTTTGTGCTTTTATTGATAGAACTTCATATTTCTATCCTGAACTAGAAATGTCTTGCCTGCTCATGTTTATGCAAAACAGATTTTTTTGGAGGAGAAGAAAAAAAGAGATATTGTAACATCAGAAGAAAACATCAAAGGACTAGTGGCAACATCTTAAGGCTTTTATCAAAGTAGTGAGGGAATGCATTAAAGCAACAATATATGTAGCGTACAAATGACAGGTCTATCAAATTCAACAGTATGTCTGATGAATATAGATGACACATTTTTACATGCATTCTTTGTTTTAAAAGAAAGACTTGGACAGTGATTTTGCTTTCAAAATTATGAGAGAAAAAAAAAATTTTAGTCTCGGGTCTTTTGACTGTATCATTCCTTGCAGCTACAGTGGAGCCACAGGCAGCCAAGCCTACTTACGTGATGACAAGTTACACTTTCATGTTTTTCAGTCGGTGTCTTCAACACACCCACAAAAAAATTATTTTGTGCTTTTTATCCTTCTTGGCTTTTGTACTTACGTAAGAGCTGTGTAACAGAGTACTGAGACTTGGCCTAATGAATAAGAAATGTAGATAGTTCTAGCAGCTCAAAACAAGCCTGTTATGAAATGGTGGAGCATGCCCACAAAATATCTTTCTGTCAGCTCTGTTCCTCAAAAATGTTTCAAAAAATCTCTAAATTGGCTTCACTTATTAGGAAAATGTTGCTTGTTTCCTATTTAATCCTAAAACTTGGATTTAAAAGCTTTGTTTCTGCAAGCAGGACCACCATGTGATAAAGTCCACAACTGATTTATCATCTCACCTTGACCCTCAACCCCTCTGCAAAGTGCAGCTGCCTGTTCTGTTCAGATTCATGACACACACACACATATATAGATATAAATATTTATTTTTTTTAAAGCCTAATCTTAACCACAGTGTCATACTGAGAACTTAGGAGTAAGACTGCCCTTCAAAGTAGCAAGATAATATACTGGGAGGCATCAGAATAAATAATTTCCTTAATAACAGACATGGCCATTTAGTTCATGTACATGGGAAAATATGTTCTGGGTCTAGTTCATGCAAATTATTCCTGCTGGATCTGTGCAAGTTATTCCTACTGGATCATTATTATGGCAGTTATGTTTTCTAGGACCCTTGAATCCTGATCAAGAAGAACAAAGAATAGTTAACAAATGTTCAGCATCACTATACTCCCTCTGCATGCCTGCTTCTCCCTGCACTGACTTACCATGGTTGTGTTGCTCTGAGCAGGCTGATGTAGGGATGCTAAGCAGCTGCCTTCTATTGATTTGCTGCTCTTACAACACATTCTCTAGATCTGTAGGCTGAAAGTTCACAGGCAGATGGTAATCCATGTGGAGGTGAAAAGCAATGAATAAAAATTAGCATAGGGAGTTTAAAATCACAAACCTCAACTGCTGTAGTTTTATTGCAAAGTACAGAATTTAGAAAGAAAAACCTGATTATTTATCTTTACTCTGTCATTTTTATTTGCTTTTGTATACAGGCACTCACTTTTTCATTACAGATGTGACAGAGTTAGGGTGTATTTGAGTCTTGACCAGAAGACTGTTCTGGAGTAGGAGGCCAAAACTCCAAAAATAGTTATTATTCTTTAAAGCATAACACTGAAGTTCATGAGAACACCAGGACACTTACTTATATGCATCAGATCCCCAGACTGATTAATGATCACTACGGCAGAGATTTATGGATCTTTCTTTCTAGTAGCTCTTCTATGAGCCCAGTACAGTGTGATTTTATGCACATCCTAACTCAGCATAAGTTCTCCACTCATTTATACTACTTCAAAATGTCAGCAGGACAAATCTGTCCATTACAGCTTATTATTATTTATTAATTGCATTACAGTAGCACAAAGAAGCAGGAGTAGAGTACATGAAAGGAAGGAAATGCCCATCACACCCCCTATACCTACTTTCTGCCATCTTGGCAGCCCAGCATCTGCAGTTCCTTCACCCATGGAGCTGCACTACATTGTTACTCTAGCTGTGTCACCCCCAAGATCCTGTGACATGCCAGAAGCCCCTCACACTATACATTTTGCAAACTCAGAATAAAATTTCAGGCTCTGTGCTACATCACAGGTTGCTCAGGAGACACAACTACTCGATAGTTATAGCCACCGGCTTTACAATGTGCCAAATTTTCTGCTTTTGGAATATGACTGGAATTTTTTGGGCTCCTAGAGTGAAATTCTGATCTTGGAGTCAACTCTGAAAGTTATGTTTCTGTGAGGCTGGTAAAAATCCAACATACGAAAACCTCTTTGTTAAAACTGAGGAAGTCACAAGGACCGGAAAATTCATCAAACACCCATTTCTGTCTGTCTATTGAGGTGCTTGATTGGGGCCTCACACATTTGTGAAAGATGCAATAACAAATACAGCTCTGAACTAACAAGAGAGCAGGAACAGAGACAGGGAATACACATTCAGTGCCTAATAATACCTTGCTAAATGGTCCTCCGTGGTTGTGGGAAGTCATGTTTTAGAAACATTCACGGAGATACCCAACAGAGAACATGATACTATTTTCAGTAGGCTTACTCATGGACTTGCAACAGCTAATGAAATAATGTCAACTTTTTATGAATATTCAGAGCGCTTTTGTTAATGAAAAAAGAAGGCCATGTAATAGCCAGCCACTATGTAGGCTGGCACCAACTGTTGAATTTTTCTAACAGAAAAAAAAATGGTGAGTGCATTGTTTTGCTCATAAAAGAAAGACAGATGTGGGAAGAAGTCAGACTGACACCACAAACACTTGCATCCCACCTTAGGCTCCACCTGGAACACCAGTCATTCAATTACTACAGCTTACCTCTACAATCCACACAAACTTGTGCAGCTTTTGCATAAGAGGACTACATGACTAAGGACTAGTTAACATGCAAACAATTTTTCAAAACTAAAACATATTTGTAGGCCTGCATCTTTCAATGTCGGGATTTTGAAACAATAGTGCTCAATACAATTGAGACCTAAAAAACTAAAAAGCATTTATAGGCTAGTTTACATCCAAAATTTTATGGTTTTTTGCAACTCCTTTCCCTTTCTACCCTCCCTTCCAAATGAGAGCTCTGTCCCTGAGCACAAAGCAAAGACAAATAGACATTTGGAGTATTGATATGATGAATTTAATTTTTTTTCCTAACTGGATCTTACACACTTATAAGAACTCCTCTTTGTGACTAAGTGAACTGAATTAAATTGCAATGACATAATTATGTAATAGTCTATTAATGAAAAAGAAAACCTAATAAACAATTCTTTGTAAATTGAATCCAGTTGGATCACTCATTTTTAAATATTTAAATTTTGTGGAAGCCAGTAAAAACTGGTTCCTAAATATACCCTAACTGCTGTTGTGGATCAGCATACTGCTCGATTAATTAAACATATCTATCTGTACACATCTCTAATCAAGAGTTCGGTTTGGTCACTTACACTTTAGTTCCTATGAGTTTTGGCCAAATCAGGCTCAGTTTAGGCACCTTAAGCTAATATAACAATGAGGAAAAGTAGTCCAACTTATCTACTTGTCTCAAATGGGGTCCATTTTGTAGGTATTCAGGAAAGGGGAAATTATTTGATCACGAGAAGAGCCATACAGACAACACAAATAATTATGGGATTCACTAAGCTGAAAGTTAGTGACTAGCAACTTTCAGCTGAAAGTTAGTAATGGCAGAATAGGAAGTTCTGGATAGGAGTTCTCTGAAGATGTTTTACTTTAGTTCTATAACATGGAGTTATGAATATTCCTCACTTGCACAAATTCTGCACATTTATGGGCATACAAAATGATGTTCAAACATCTGAAATAACATTTATATGATATTTTTAATTTCCTTGACAGTTTTCCTTGCACCAGGCTGACAAAAAGGAACAAAAAAACAATGGTAGACCCACACTCGCAGTAGCTGCTGAATAGACATGTCTTTGAAGCTGTCTTATTTAATTTCATTTAATAAAGTTGTGGACATTTTCCAGACATGACACCAAGATTGTCTTCATTGTCACACAGTTTATGGCACATCTCTCTAACATACAAATGTAAAACAAAATAAAATCTAATTGAAATGGTATAAATTCAGATGTGGAGAAGAATAATGAATAAATAGAATTAATTTGAAAAAAGATCATTAAAATCCTTTGGGAAAAAAATGATAGAAAAATGTTTGTGCATAAAAAATAGTCAACTTTAAAAAATATTCAAACAAACAGAAAATAAATAGTTGTGGCCATTTTCAGGCATAAGTAATTGTGGAAATTCCAAATATTGAAGTTACAAGAATAAAGTTTTATCATTATGTATGAGGTTACATTGTTAAATATAACAGGAAAGCTGCAGTTTCACTCTAACCCTGTAGAAAGGCTTTTCATCATTTAAATATGATTTAAAGGAGGGGGAGGTGCTCCTACATGTTACCGTGCTCTGTTTCATCTTTAATTTAACCCTTTGAGCATTTTGCAGAATGAACAGGATTCATGTGCATCAAAGATAAATTTTATTAAGTCAGTTCAGTTAAAAAGTAGGAGATTTCAACTTGCTATCATGCTAGTAACTATAAAGATAAACTAATATTGTTGTTGGTGTTTCTACTTGGTAGAACATCTATTTTCAAGGACTTCAGTATGAAGCAAGAAAAGCTGCACACTCAATGAAACATCTGTAAGCAATTAAGGTAACACGTACATTCCCTTTACCTGTGGGAGCAAAGGCACTTTCAGAGTGATTTACTCCTGAGAGGAAAAACCCAGTATTTGGGTTCTGTCTTTTCTCAGAAATTCTTTTCAGAAAGAGTAACTTTCTTCACAGCTGTTGAACAGCTTGTGGGTGCCCCTGAGCAACAACCCCGTCATCTGCTCTGAGAGGGTGCAGAAGACAACCCAGAGACATTTGATACACATGTGGCAGAGTCAATCCCAGTTGCCTGTGGCTCCCTAAATAGACTAGGGAACAATGACTCTCACTGTGGCACCACCTTCACACCTATCACCACCCACCTCAAGACATTCCTCCTTGCATGGGGTCTTAAGCACCCAGATACCAGCAGCAGGAACATTTCTGGAAACAGAATCTGAAAATTTTCTGCAGTGGAAAGGCTTTATTTTATCATCATTAACTATATTAATGCCAATGAGCTACAGATGCTGTCAATTACATGGTTCTGAAGTTATCTACATGTGTAAAGGTAAATGACCATCCTTATCTTTATATGCTGGTCACACTCTCTGAGACCATGATTTACTATAACTCATTTCATTAAATACTGAGATATTGTAGCTGAGTAACTGAATCTCTTTAAGTAAAGTTTATGTCATCATAATTTATAAAACAAAAATTTGAGCTGTCTTTACCAAAGTTCTACAAGAAAGATAGCCTAATGTTAGAAATTAAAACTGAACAGAGGCCACCATTAGTTTGAGTGCACAGTGGAGTCTAAGAAAAAGTAATCTGAGTCATGCCATTATTACTCAAAGTCATTACTTTTCACTTTCTTATTTTTAGACTTTTTTTTCTTTTTTTTAATAGATGTCAAGCCCAAAGACTGAAGATTTAGGAGTGTTAAGAAGAAAAAGAACACTGAAGATTTTTATTAGGACACTCATTTTAGATTAAGGAGGCAACATTTACTTGATTCCTAATTCTCATCTTTTGAGTTTGCCATCTCATCCACAGTTTTGTTGGGTGGTGAGCTCCCTGATTTTCAAACTATTTTCACATTATTTCTGCTTTTCATTTTTTCCCCAGTATGAAACACATTTAATGTTCAATATTGTCAATATAGTCCACTGACCACCTGCATTTACATTCACATACCATTTATGACACAGCTAAAGCAATTGCATTTCTGAAAAAATAAAAAGCAAACCTAGAATATTTCTTGTTCCCAGGCATATTAATTACATTTAGCCAATAGAAGTTATGAAGTGAAAGAACATAAAGTGATCTGAAAGGTATTTCCATATTTCCCATAAGCCACATGCTATAGATTGTGAATTGTGATCATGATTAGTTTATATGATAATCAGGAAAATTAAATTTTCACATTTATTTGGCCATTTTCAAATCGGTACAACAGAAAACATCTGTAGTAAAGTCTGTTGCAGAAACTGGCTTGCAGTGGAATTGCAGTTTGCTCACCACACCCCTCAAACTCTCTCTGAAAAACATGCTGAACTTTTTTTTCCTTCTTTCTTTTTTGAGGGCCTGATTGTCTTGCAAAACCTTCAGCACTTCCTTTTTCAGAATAGGCTGAAAAGTCTGAGAAATCTCCTCTCATCCTTTATCTCCTGTTCCCCACCCCAAACTTTCAGCTATTGCTTAAGACTTTAACGTAACAAGGAAGTTCAGAGAAGTATGAAAAAATCAATAACACACAATCAATTAAAATCGATCTAAGATATATGGTGAAGAACTTTCTCAGGACAGGAAGGATGTATTCTCATGCAATGACTGAGGGACTAGATCCGTGTGGACCATGAAGTGTCTTTAATACTGCCTGTGTAGCTATTTAGACATTTAACAAATCCCTAAGTAAAGTTTTATCTGAGTTTGGTTGGACTTGCTTTAGTTGAGCAGAATTGCTCTTCATTTGAAAGTCACAATTCATTGAACACCCAAAACAGGGGAAAATTATTTTGCACTGCACTATATCACTTCATCCCATAAAGGCTTTGCAACACATCCAGCCATGCAGGGAGATGAAGAGGGGAATCCCACTCCTGCAATGGCAGGAAGCTGGATTGAACATCCTCTGAAGAATGGAGGCTTTGAAATATTATGCGAAACTAAGAAAAACAACAAGTACTTCCTACAACATATGTAGCCTGAGACTTGAGAAGCAGCTTCTCCTATCCTACACTTAATTTTTCCTGAAATAAACATCAAACCCACAGGTTTTGAACACACCTATATAGTCTCTGGCAGGATGAAAAGTTAATAGATCCCAATGGGTATGGCTGCTTGATCAGCAAGGTTATTTTGCACTTCGCTGTGCTGGGTTTTGCAAGCGTGCCTTTACTGAATCATGGCATAAGTATCGCTTGCAGAAGAGTTTGTTCAGTTCCCAGTCTTGTGCAGTCCTACACTTTCACAGCTCAGCAGAATCTGACCCACCAGAACAAGGCCAGTTACAGGCAGATGTAACTGCAGCATTGACCAGCCCTGCTTACCTATCATCTGGATGGGCAACATACTGGTACAGTCCCAAGAAGCCACTCGAAGTAACAGAATGACAGTGAAGCAAATCCTGATCCCCTGCCCGTTTGCTTCTCACTTACTGCTCCAAGGTAGCTTTGCAGGACTCCAGCTATACAACCTTCCTGTGACTTTGTGCAAAAGGATCCTCACAGAGTGTTCCATTCTCTTTTAGCAGGGAAAACAATTACCTGAGAAGTTTACAGGCTTGTGCACTGAGATGACAACTCTATAAAGGAGAAGCAACTTAGATTGGTGGATTAAAATGCAACACATCTGGGCAACACACTGCTCAAGAGAAACCTTGCCTTTTACTGACCTGGTTTAGAAACTTCTAGTTTGCACCTTAATTGTCTTAAATACATTTCCATTTACAACTGTGTACACCCTCAAGTCTTCATTCACCCAGCATAACCAGTTACCCTGGAGCAGAACATGCGTATCACTAGTGAGCAAGTGTCATTCCCCACAACTGTTGGTCACATTTGTCTTCTACCACTCAGCAAAGATGTTGAGCACTCTTAAGGTTAGGGAGCATGTAGAAGGTCAATATGAAGGGAAAAGAATGGCTTCAAATCTAACCTTGTTATCTCTTTGGGGGTTTTCTGCTATGTTTCTTTCATACAAATGCATGTCAGAATATACATTTAGGATAAAATTAGGGAGTTACGTCCTGATTATGTCTAAAACAGGGAGGTGAACTGCTCTGCACTAGATCTTGTCTCTCCACAATGACTAATGGCTTAGCCCAGATGTCTAACTTAGAATGACACAGGTAAGATGAGCTAACTAGAAGCAGCTTTGTAATATGATTTGGGATAAATAACTACAGATTTTTTAACTAACCTCAATTTAAAATTAGACATCTAAACTAGTACTCAGTCCTGTCAGTTGCCACAGTAATGCCAGAACACCTCTGTGTATAGCTCTCCAAAAGTCAGTTGCTCCCCTCAGCATTGCAGGGAGTATGTTGACATTGATGTGAAATTACATTCAAGATATTCTTGTGATAACCGCAAAAGTGACTAAAGAATGCCAATCTCCACTGATCTTATTGTAGACCATGCCCTTAAATCATTCTCAAGTTTTGAAAATTCATTTGTATTTTGGACATCCAAAGTTGAGAGATTTGTCCATGACTGTGGAGGCAAAAAGACCAAGCATTACTAAATTCTTTAGATAAAAAATTGTAATTATAGGTTTGGGAGAAAGAGGAGTGTTTGTTTTTTTTCTTAAATTTGTGCCTTCTATTTTACTTTTCCTTGGAGAAAAATTGCCTATATTTAGAATCAGGTTTTTATGGAGAGTTTCACTGTGAATGAAGATAGCAGTCTATACACTCATATATGTAGACGAGGAGTCTATACATGCATGACTGTTAAAGTCACTACTGTTCTAAAAATTATTTAATAATTAAATATAAAATGAATGAGTGAAATGCACAATAGAAAAGTGTTGTGTCATGGGAATATTATTTGAATAGAGTCCTGCTCTGAATTCAAAAGCAAAATGTCCACTGAACTCCACAGAAGCTTTGTGTAAAAAAGTTTGTACTATTTTATGTAGTACAACAAACTTAATTTTATTAAACACTGAAATTAAATCTTCTTGTCTACTCAGAAAGCAGTTTATTAACTTACTGGTCTAACTTAAACCCAGTTAGCTATGGTGCAATGCTGTGGCTATAGAAGTACAAAGGTTTAATTGTAATGTGGCCCAAATCTAGATGGCATTAAAAATACCTTTTTAACCAACTAGTTCCTGCCACAAAAACACACTGCAACTTCAATGGCAGTTAAGATACAAGCATTAATCAATTATTAATGACTACACAATTCAGCCCTGTTGTGGAGTTTTGCTGCTCCTGCACACACCTGCTTCGTGTTGCCTGCATGGCTACTTGGGCTTTCCCCAGGTCTGCCGCCACCACTGCAAGGCACCACACCCTCTCCTGCAGTCCCTGAACCCTCTCCTGCAGTCTCTGCAGTTCCTGCCAGCTGCCTGTGCCCACTACCAACACGCAGAATGATCTCTGGAGGCAGGTAGTTTCCTTACCAGGTACTCACCCTAGCTCCTCACCCACACCACGGTGGCAGACGTGACCGAAGAGCTGGAGGTCAGTAATGCCGAGGGAAGTGAGCACCCAGGGCTTTCACAGCTCCTGCTGCCCTTCCTATGAAGGGTGGGGACAACGTTCGCCTCTTAAGGAACTACCAGAAATTTGGTTCTTCATTTGACTTTCAGTGGCTCTTAAAGACAATTGCTTTGCATAACACTACCTTCCTCTCACAAACAAACAGGATTTTTGGAAGTGATCTGGATATTCTAGGTATTACTTTAAGAGGTTTGAAGTTCTCAAAAATATATGAGAAAACCTGCCCCAAAAGCTATAGCATAATAATATTCTGTGTATTGAGACAAAATTAATACAAGATGAGATTACGCTTTCATCACAGCAGGAAGACTCAAGGAAAAAAACTTGAATATGGATCAAGGTTTTCACTGTTTAATAGGGCATCTCAGGTGTATGTGGTGTTGAAGATATGTTTACCTTGGATTGAGATTAAAAAATTTTGTAATCAGGATAGGCTCATGTAATGCAATTATTTCCTCCAAATTAAGAATAACTAGAAATCATGGTAAATCCACTAAGCCTTTTTTTTATTCTTACAGTAGTGATTATATACTAAAGCCTTCAGGGAGGCAATTTTGTCTTTTTAAGCCTAGTTTTAACACTGCTATAAGTGCTATGGGCATATTAGAATCTTCACATTCAAATACTTTCAAAGGTAGGAGTTACATCCCCAAGTCCTGTTTGGAAAACACACATTTTCTCTCACACTGTATTATTCTCTTTGTAATGCTGAAGGAATCATCTAACCCTTCATGCAAGGCAAGTATTGGGGTGCACATTATGAGATACAACCAGCACGGTGTTTTCCTGTTTTATTTGTTCTTTACTTGAACACTGCAAAAATACTTTGAAAGGTCTCACACTCACAAACAAGTTTTTACTGCACGCACAGAACCAAAAGCAAAGAGGTTGAGGTTCAAACAGCAGCTCACAATTTTTAGTAACAACACTGAGAGAAGTAAATAATGTTTCTGATCTCACCAAGCAAGGGAGAGATCCAATATGCCAAAAGTTGTACAAGGACAAAACCATCAGACAGATAGAATACTCAGACACTGAAACTGAGCTGCTTGTTTAAGAGCTGAAGATGCCATTGTTATCCTCATAGCAATGCAAAGCTTAAAAAGAGATGCAGGGCATGCACTTGCCTTCACCTGAGCTCTGTTCTAAACAGGGCCAGCCTAGCCCCTCAGAGGTCATTTGAAAAGCTGAGATATATTCAAAACTCCACAAACAGCATTCACAGGTTTTGAGTTTTTTTAATGAGAAAACCCATTTGAACCCCCAGTCAGAGAAAATTCTGGCAAATTACATAAAAATCACCATGAAGGAGATCAGGATGGAAAAGGGAACAAAAATGGAAGGCCTGGTTGTAGGGTAGAGAGGAGAGATGTGCTAGTCATGCTCTGCTTGGTTAGCCAAGACAAGTTAGCAGATACAGTATCTAATACATTCTCCTTGATTGTTCCCTGTTTCCGGCTTCCACCTCAGTGATTTCCATAAGAAATGGCTGGTCAGGATTCTTTTTTCAACATCCTTGTGCCCTTCAGCATCCTGCCACCCTTTTCCCTGAAATCCAGATATGATTCTTTTGTCTAAGGAATTCATTCTGAGAGAAAGTATAAACATTATTGATTACAGAGGTCAGCTCCCTCCTCCAGCTATGAACATTTCCTTTAATCCCTGTTAGAGAAATAATTAAATTTAAATACCATTATTGTAATATTTCCCGGCTATATAAACTTTTTACCTAAGAATTTCAAAAGGCTTTGTCCTGGTGAATATTGTTATCTTTGAGAGACTTGGTAATAAAGTTGGTATATGACAGGCTAGGAATAAAGCTCAGCAACACAGATTTTACTCCCTCAGTCTAATTACTGCCATCCAATGCTTTTCCCTTTCTAGCTCCTAAAAATTTGAGACAAAAAAATATTTTCTCTCTCCCAAACAAGTTTAGCCCATATTTTACTAACTGTCCCATTAAGGCACCATGCATGGATAACAGGCCAGATGAAGCCACACCAAATTAAGATAAAAAAATTATGGCAAATAAGAATCTAGATTTTGTGAAGTTTACAGTCTTTGCAATATTCAAGTGCATAATATCAGCCAAATGAAGACCCTGCTTTAGAAAACATCCAGTTCTTAGTCAAAGACACCTAAGGTTATTATGAAATGCCTTTTTTACAGGGAACACTGATTTGAACAGAAGCCCAGCACTTCCCTCACCGCAGGCCAGCATGAATCCAGCCCTGGGTCCCTTCCTATGGGAACACTAGGCAGAGAGACTCTTTTCAAAGGAGGTCAGCCTTTGAAACAGGAACTGACCTTCAGCAACCAAGACTCCCTTCTCCTTTGCAAGCTTTGTGCACTTTCTATTAGAAAGCAATGCAATGAGTTATATTCTAATTCTCATCTGCTAAACGTCCTTAAAAGTCTGGAGTTGTTCCTGTTCTCACTAAAAGACAGGAACTGAGAATATTTGAGAGATGCAACTGTCCCTAAGCTCCTCTTCCTTTGCATTTCCCATTTACAGTTAGTTCTGCTGTCAAATCTAATCTATTTTCAGTGTATAAGAGTAATTTTGATAATCAGAGGTAGAAAGCATGGGCTGCCTGTGTGTTTTTGGGAAACTCTCTGTGGCTCAACAAGGATCCAGCCTGCTGCACAGACAGCTTGCTGCAGTTTCTCTAGGGTGCAGCTGCTTGCAGAAGAGGGAGAGCAGGGAATAGCCTTCTACTACTGTCACTTCCAGCAGAGAGGAGAAAAGCAGAGGGTACCTGTTTAAAAGGATGACCTCAAGGGGGTCCAGATCCCACATTCCAGCCTAGGATCTAGATTTGTATCCAGCTGCTACAGTCAAAACACCAACCCTAAATAAAATAGTCTTTCTTTCCTAGCCACATAAAGGGATGCTGTTTAGTTAAGCCCCACATCATAAATGCATTGTGTTATCCAATGTGAGAATAGTGCTTTTCCTTGCAAGAGCAGTTGCTCTTTTATGAAGGTTGATAGGTGAAAAAATGGAAAACTTTTACATTTCATTTAAAATTGAGCGACAGAGCTCTCTAAATCAATATTGGTGCCCTCAAATCTCAGACAAAAAAATATCTGTCAAAGGAAGAGAATGACTGTTCTCGTCATTCTGGCCATCAAAGTTATTTTGATCAAGTCTGTGTGTATTTTTAATAACGATTTTCCTTCTCCCCCAAAGTCTTGTTATTCACTTGAAGGTAAAATTATACAAGAAGAGGAGCAACTTTCTGAAAAAATGTGAAAACCTCTGGGATAAGATGAATTGGTATTTTGTGAACTCCGGATCTTAAACTGTATGTGTGACAGAAGGCACTTGGAGGATGGCTCTTCACAATATAGGTAGGTTTTAAATATTTATTTCAGCAACATATAAGAGTGGCAAGACTAAAAAAATCACAGTTTACTCTGTCATCCTTAACAGTTGTTATTATGAAAACGTTAAATTTATGGCATTCCCAATGTGAACAAATGAAAAAGGCTATGTCAGTGTTATGAAAAGCCTCCAAAAGAAATAGAATTTGAATTTGAAGTAATGGCAGTTCTGAAATTCCCTGAAACTGCTTCATATATTGTCTGAGTCACGCTGAGATTTACACAAGAAATGTCTACCAAAACCACCTGGAATCAGGGAGAGGGGAAAGCAAACATTCCGACTCACAGCTTTGTCACACTAGGCTTGTAGCACGATTCCCAGTGCTAAGTAGTATTCTAATAAAAACATTTTAAAATTTTTAAAAATATAAGAAACGTTGCTTAGAATTTATCAAAAAATGACTATTCAATTTAGAATATGTGCTAATAAATCTTTTCCAGAACTGTAATACTTTTTTCCATGGCACACACAACATTATGGATAAGGAATATATTCTAACGGAGGAATCTGCATAATAGAAGACAACAAATAACTACTGCACACAGATCAGTGACATCATTATTTCAAGCAATATGAGTGCATTTAAAGGGCTGGGGAGAGGCTGCTGGCCATGCATCATATATCAGTATTGATAGCTGTATTTTTATACTGGTAATTCATATGTTTAATTTGAATATTTCGTACTTAATTGTTGTTCTCAGAAACATGATTAAAATAAAATGACATAAATTGTATCAAAAAGGTTTTATATAACTTTATTATTATTCAGTATTGTACTTTCACAATTACAAAATATAGTGGTTTTTAAATTAAATTATGCAGCAAGTTTGTTCAAGCTCTTTCAAAAAGGCAGTGAAATATTGGAGATCAGAATCTGACCTGTAACACTTAGAAAACAGTTGCAGCACCAGCTGCTTCCTAACAGACTCTCAGAGGAAATCAGAAGTTTTCAGATTTCTGTCCATAAGAATAAGGAGCACAATTTGGTATTTAAAATATTTGCACATTTGCTATGAACTGAAATTCAGAACTACATTGCTTAACCTAGAAGAAAAATAATTTTACATCTATTTGTGCTTATAAGCAGTCTTCTAAAATTTAAGCTACTTTTCAAGTTTCTCAAATACTAAACCAAAAGGCAATTTTTAGCTATAGTGTCATACAGATTTTAACCATAAGTGCAATTATATTTACTGTGATGGTTAGAAAACAACAACATCCACTAGGAAGAAATAACCATGGCAAAATGACAGCAGAGCAAAAATACTCATCATTCACTCTTAGGAGATGACTGATTCATATCCCTACTCCTTCTTCTACTCTTTCCTATAAGCCATTCTAATTAATTAAATACCTCGTCATCAGCTAAATAATCATCTTATGACAGCATTTACACTAGAAACAAAACAGAACAGTGGAGATTTCATTTCTGATTAAAAAAACCCCAAACCTCAAACCCCCGACTAAAATTTTGCAGATCAGGAAGGTATTTTTATGGTTTCAAAATAATTAATTTTCCTTTAACTACAATGCCACCAAAACAGGGAGAGAAAAGCCTCCAAACTGTCACCATTAGTATGCAAATAACGCCATGTACATGTGACACATGATGTCAGGAATTCTATTTCATTTCTTACAGCTGAAGGAACAGAATATAGTTGCTGCTACTAGAATAGTGTTTGGAGTTATACATACCTGCCCATACCAACTGTATTCCAGCATTGTAACCTCAGTGAACACCAAGTCTTAGAAAACTCAGAGCAAATTCATGAATACGAACTGTTTCATGTAAGACAAAGCCTATGACTATGCTGCTACTTTCCCTTTCAAGGGAGTGTGCTACAGTCTACAACTTTTGCTTAGCCACCAGCACTGCTACAATCATGGCTTTGTTGAAGTGTTGTGCTCTTGCAGCTAAAACCTGTTGATAATGAACCTGAACCCATTATTTTGAGTCAATGAATTGAAAGAAATAGGGCAAAGAATGAAAGCCACAGGGCCAATTACCAGCATTCTTTGATGTATTACTTGCTAGCACCCACCAAATCACTTTGTGTCTTTGTCTTGATCCCCTCTGTTATTCATTAATTATTCTGGAAGGGTTAGAGTTCAGATAGCTAATTGCTCAGACAGTCTTACTTGGTGGGGATTCTCCCTACACTGACACTTTCCCCAACTGTGCCCAGCCACCTTGTATTATGCCAATTAATCCAATTCTTGGCATTTTTGTACAGTCCTCCAGGTTCTTTTAAAGCTTTGCCTAAAATGTTTTCACTCGGGCTTGTAAACAGAAGCTGAAGGAGGTTTGTGAACTGCACGGATAATGTTTTACAACTGTCTTCTTCATTCTTTGTGGAGATCACTGGACCTAGTGACCCTGTTTTCCTCCCCACATGCGTGTCATTTTATTTACAAGCATAATGACTAGTGCTACTGCATTTATAGAAATGAGAATTACCTTACAATATTTCATTTTTCTCTCCCTGCCCCTCCTCACTCTTCATTTTTGTCTGAAAGGATCTTTGTTAAATTGAGAGAGATATCACTCTATATCTTAAGACACAATTTCTAGGAATAGTCTTGTAGTTAACGGAAGGGAAATATCACATTTCTTTGTTGGTATGAGCACTAGGCAACAAAAAAGGAATGAACTGTAATCACAACAATACAAAAAAGGGAAATAAAAACTTTATGTTCTGTGAGATCACAGCTCAGGCTCCTGTTTGCACACTCAGCAACTGTGCATGGGCTTCAAATTCCAGAAAATTCCTTCTTTTGACTCTCTTCATTTTCTTCCCAAACGTTTGTTATTCTGTTGCCACAAATACCCACATTCCTGCTCCAACAACCCTAGAATATTAGGAATTTGGGACACTAGTTTGGGGCAACAAATCATAAGGGTCAGAATTAGGACCAAGTCTATTCACAATTAGGTAGATCCTACATTTTAAGTAGTTACACTGCAGGCAATGGCAGTAATTTTAGGTCCTCATAGATACTTCCATGTGGTTTGGAACTGTGAAATCAATGGCTCTACCTGAAAAGCTAGAATGTCAAGAAAAGGGGAGAAACTGGGTCCTCAAAGAGTACTCTGAGATGCAGTATGCATAGGCAAGAGGTCCCTTAAGAAAGTGGTCACTGAAATAAAAAGGAAGCAGCAGCTGCAGAGAACATCCTCTAATCATTTTAAATCATAGATACCTAAGTAATTATCCAACTATGTAATTATACTTTTTCAAAGTTACCTGTTGGCTTATAATACTGAACTGGAGACCTTAGAATGCTTTAGTAAAAATTCACCCTGGAATATCATCCTCAAATTACACTGAACAGGCAATAAAATGAGCTACATGTGAATGCTGAAGTCCAAGGTGGGGGGGGAAGATTTTGTAATGAATCTGTTTTTAAAAAATTATCACTGTTTTAGCACTTCAGGTGATCTGACTGCTAATCTCCATTTGCAGATAACAGAAATTCAATATCCTTCAAGCAACCAGGTCAAAAGAATAGTTCAATAATTACAGGAGTCTTATATGAAAAACTGTAAAACACCCAGGAGCATAGGGTAGTTGAGGAAGATTAAAGAAAGAAAGTTTTTTTATAGATTTCATTTTTCTGCCACAAGAATCTAAATAAGCTTAAGATGATGCTTCTTCCCCTGTACAAAATCGGAAGAGAAAGTTATTAATCACAGTGCTGTGAAATGAGTTATATATATATATATATATATATATATTTTGAGAACCACTCAAGCTCCATCTTCAGGTGAATGGTGTGCAAAATATTTCTGTTAGTCTAAACAAAACACTTCCTCTTACCACACTTTACAGACTGATCTATTAAATGGGCTAATGCAAAACTCATCATCTGTGAATTTATACTTATTAAGCATTCAGTTTCAAACTTGGTTTCATAAGCTATGTTAGCATAAAAACTAAACCCCAAAGAGTTCTGTAAAGTATTTTATTTTTGCATACTTATGCCCATGCATAAGGTACAGATCAATCTTTCACACTTTACAACTTGATTTTTGTCCTCATTAAATAGACCAAACATCAGATTTTAGCTCTTTAATATGTAATTCAGGTAAACCAAATATCAAATCATTTCTCTTCAAGGAGCAGAATTTTTTTAATATCTGAAAATTAAGGTATTTTATACAAATAGGATAATGTTATCTAACTCTAAAATAGGAGTACTCTGAGTCAATGGTGCAGATTTGGGCTTGTGATACTATAGTCTAAAATTCAAAAGGCTAAAATATTCCCAAGTAATTATTCCTTAAAAGAGAGAGAGATTTATGCCAAATCCATAAACTGCCAAAACTGGTTCTGTAAAATCTAGCCTCCGCCTTTTTGATAGTGCTGAATATATCACATGGTGGAGCTACCAGCAGCTGTGCTGAGAAACACCTTCACCAAGGGAGGGGAGGAGGAACCCTGGTCCTCTGGGACTTTACCTCAGAATGTTGCTCACAGAAGACTAGCCACAATTCACCATGTGGGTGCTCCCCCCGATAGCTTCTCCTCTCTCACTTGAAAAACTCAGCTGTCATGATTTCTTACATTAAGGCAATATGTGCAGGGGCATCTGGCCACACAGATTGACACTCTAGTCTCCTGGAACTCATCACAACATTTAAAATGGGGGTGAAATAACACATTCTGGGGCAAGACAGTGAAGAATTTGCTCTTTCTGTGCACCAGAAAATTTATATCTGTTGGTTTTCTTAATTTCTAAATATTGCTTTTCTACACAGAGGAATCCAATAGAATTTGATTTGCAGAGCCACGGTTTTTAAGGTAGATTTCATTGTTACAAGTGTATTTCAGGACTTACCAGAACCCCCAGCCCCACTCATTGAAGCGATCCCAGAGCTGAGAAGAGATCTTTTTACAGAGAAAAGGGAATTTTTTATTTCAAATAGAACTCCAACTGCTTTTTTAATGTAGAAAAATAAAACCTCACCAACAATATTTAAACAAACATACAACTTCAGTATCTGCATTGAATGATTACTGCTATCCTTTCCAGTTTCTTTTCTGTGTTACTGGATTTGACATTGAAACTTTAAAAGTTTGATGTAGTTTCTATCAATAAAGCCCTTTTTAGCTGTAAGGCCCTTAAGGAAGTGGTTTGCTATGTCTGTATAATGCTTTGCGTACTGGGGCACTGATCTGGTTGAACGAACCAGAATTATCCAATAACTTCTGACTATGACCTGTTTCAGTCACGGCTGAGGCTTCTGAAAGTGCTCTGTTGCTGAGGTCAACAGCAATTCCTTACAATTTCCACAGGAGCAGCCCAGTGCAGAGGCCTGTCACAAGTCCCATCTCATGTGTGGGTAGCTAAGTTTGGAGGTCTTCTAGACCCCTTTCTTTATGCGTAAAGCAGTATGAAATGTAAATTACTTCCTCCCTGAGTAATCAGGAAGACCAGAAATAGTCTTATTACAGCTTACAGATTAATATTCATCTCCTCAATCTGAACACTTTAATAAAGGGCCTCCAGGAGTCATGACATAAACTGAACTTGTACTAGACTTGGAATACAGCAGAGAACAGAAATAGGACTTGATTCCCTACAAGAACAATTGATTTGACCTCGAATAAGACTACAAACAGCAACAAAACCTCTTACAGAAAAAGTAGTTATTCTCAAGTAGATTCTTAACCATATGTAAAATATGTTGCCCTGGTGGACTTAAACCTGAGTACCTGAACGTTGTAAGAACTGAACATCACTAAGCTAAAAAACACTGTATTTTCACAGTGCAAAGTAGTTAAATATCTTCTCACTAATATAATAAACAAAATACATAAAGGGTTATGCCAAACTTCATCTCAAATTCATTTAAAATGCTGAAGTTCAAAGTTAGCTCTTTGTTAAATACAGCAAGGATATTATCTGAATCTGAAACTAGTCTCATTAATGCATCTTTCTTCTTTCAGTTACACAATTCAGAAATTGAGCTTTCTCCCTGGAAATTGTGTCTTGTTTTAGATCCTGTCTCTTATCTAGTAAGCAGTATATCTCATTTGAATAGTAGCAAAATCCTGGTGTTCTGGTTTTAAATTATCGCTAATGATTAGAAACTTTTCCTGAATAATAGGTACAGGAATTATTAATATCATTAATATTATATATTTTTCTGCACTGCAGAGAACTCCAATGGAGTAAATGACACCCCAATTGTTCAGAAAAAAGGGTATCTATTTTCAGATGTGGAACATTGTAAGCTTAGCAACAAAATACAAAACCCAGTTCAAAATTCAACACACCAGTCAAAAGCATGGACTTGTTGCACTACCATAACAACTGCAGTACAAAAATAGACACAGAGGATCAGCCTCCAAAGGAGCGTGAGCTGAAAAAATATGATAAATAAAATATAGCAGTAGTCTCTCTTCTCATGACAATTTTACATATACACAATATAATTTGAATGTTGCACACTAACAAGCTGGTCCGTGAATAATGAGAATGATACACTGCTGTTTCCTGTGGATTTCTGCTATATTTCCCTTACAGCTTTTTCTCCCAGTCGCCTGTTTTGGATTGTTTCTCATGATCATTGCACTATGCCTTCAAAGAGCTGGCCGCATCTGCTGCCAGGGCAGGGAGCTTTCAGCACAAAGGTTCTGAGCCAGAACCCCAAGTAAGGCCCAAGAGTCCCCACGCAGCTGCTGCCACAGCTTGTGACTCTGCAGACTCATTAAGAGCTTACTTTCCTCATTGTACAGTTTATGCCTTTTTTCCTCTCCACCCGTGGATTTCCATGACACCTCAAGGCAGTTCTGTTGAAACTGGCCTGCAGGTTCAGGAACATTGAGATGGAAGTAAGGT
This sequence comes from Formicarius rufipectus, assembly GCA_013399695.1. NCBI lineage: Eukaryota > Metazoa > Chordata > Aves > Passeriformes > Formicariidae > Formicarius > Formicarius rufipectus. The sequence continues at coordinate 1,341,877 of VXAU01002296.1, forward strand.
AAGGCTGATGACAAGCAAATAGATGTCAACTGTCATCAAAACATGCCACCTTTCTTTAGGAAGCTATGTTACAAAGGATCAAATATTGCTGCCCTGGAAAAGTGATGCATGTCACTTTGAAACTGAACCTCCCAGAGGACTGCTTCACTATGAGGCATATTCAAAAGTTTTTTATTTATTTAATATAGCACAACTTAAAGAAGCACCACAGAAATTGACCCTATGTGAGTTAACAGAAGATATCCTGGATTACTGTAGTGCACCTCCTTATAAAAACAAAAATCAAATATATTTATTGAATCTGAATTTATAGGAATTATAGAAGGTTTTATCCAAAACTCTCAACTGATTTTGGAGAAGTTTCGAAGTAACCATGATATCCTTTGAATCCCAGGAAAACTACAAGACCACACATCTACAATAAAATGATGGAGATAATACAGAAGGAATAATGCTGTCTCAACAAATTTTGAAAATTTTGAAAAAACAAAAACAAACAAAAAAAAAGTATTTTCTCATGTGAAGAATTCTTGTGCAACAACTCTTTCATGTTAATATTAACTGAGAGGTAAGAAGATATGATTGAGAATATAACTTCAGTGGCTTTAATATATAGTAAATGGTAGCTATCAAAGGTATAAAGGGTTTTAGGCAAAGACATGTATAGCAGAAAAAAATCTGATGCAGTAAAACTGATATGAAAAATACCAGAGGGGGGAAAAAAGCAAAATAATTTTTAAAAAAAAATTGAAAATCAGACATGAATCCACTGAAGTGGATTTTAAACAGGTGAACAGAAGCTGCAATCTTTCTTTTAAGTTTCTGAAGTCTTAGGATTTTCTCAAATATACCATCAGTGTCTGTTGCTTATATATAATAATTGAAATTATAGTGACTTGCGTATTGAAAGATATTGCATTAAAAATATATTCTTTGAAGTCTTGAAAAACACCATTTAATATTTCACTTGGGAATATTCCCTTTTCAGTAAGTATTTCAGAAATACTTTCTGAAAGAACAAACATGCATGATGAACTAAAGAGCCACAAAGAAAGCCAAAGAACTGACTGGATGGAAGCAAGGAAATTGCATAAGAGACTAATAATAAGCTGATATTTTGAGGAACATCAGGACCACTTTCATCTTCCAACTGTGAAAAAAATAATTGTAGAAAAAAATAAATGGTAGTGTATTTTGGATTAACTACATGATTGATGCTGACACATCGGAGAGATTTAGGTATTACTGATGAAAAAAGGTAATTATATATTGACCTGATTGCTGTATAATTAGGCATTCATTAATTCATTGAAGTCATGGAGAGTGCATTTCTTAGTCAGTAGGCATTTTTGAGAATACAAACTTAATGTGTCTCATCTAAGCATCTGATACAGTCACGTTTGTCTAGGAGTATAATTTTTAATGCCCATCTCCTGCAACTGTAACCAGTGGGTCAATTACATTCACTAGCATCTTTTTTTAAGAACAGTGCAAATATAGTAAGTAGTACATTGCAGCTACATGAACACCAATCTATGCCACATGTTTGATTACTGCGTGCTTATTTCTGTAGTGAAACTGTTGATCCATTACAAATAACTAAAGAATAGACTCTTAGGTGGCAGGCATTTGGGAGAACTAATTGACTGGTCATATGCATATTTATGGTGCCTTATTTAATGGAATGACAATGGACCACTTCTCAGGGCTTTTGACCTTTATATACACTTACACACATTTACACACACATATAGAAGATATTTTAAGCAGGTATATGTATGCTTAGAGGGGGTGATATGTATATTTATATATTAAGTATACCAAATAATCAGAAAAAAATTATTAACAAGAGCCTACGTCTTCTAGTGGCTTCTCTTATTTTATAATTTTTGAGAATAAAATCCAGTTAAGCTTCATTTTTTTCCAAGTCCATATTCCACAGGTAAGTGTTTTAGTATTGTTTTTTTGTATCAATGATCATAATGCAGATAAAGATGTTTCTATCTACAGAATAGCATCACATCTCCAGAAGCAATATTGCTGCTATCTGAGGACTGGCCTATTAACTGCAACACAGCAGTGAGGGAATCACTTTTGAATTGTCACCAACACTCCTTCTGGTAGAAACTGTGCTTAAATTAGCTCTGTACACACTAAGGCCTGACTTGGTGCAAGGATCTTAAAAAAGAGCACAGAATCGTGGATTTGTCTAGGATTTTTTCCTTTTATGTGTGTTCAATTTTATTCTTAAAAACATGGGGCTTTAAAGAGCTGGATTCCCGATAAGTTTTATTGCCTATGACCCAAAATAATACCTTCAATAGCAGGGTTTTTCAATAATGATTTAAATACAAATCAGTGGAGTTTAGTCTCTTAGAGGTATCACTGTTTGGAAGGCTTTCAAAATGTTTTCACAGCTATTTTTCTGTTTGAACACGGAGTTACTCTTAATGTAACCCTAAAACTACTGCATTAGAAGACTGAAAGTAAAACTCAGTAAAGTCAAATGGTTATCAGTGGGTCCCAGGTCTTTTGGCTTGCAGATGGCAGCCTACAAGGAAGTGACATTTGTTTTATTGCAGAACTACTGTAGAAAAATTTTTATGTGAATAAATAGTTTAGATAGTTAACACATAGCATCTAACATGAAATATTTTGGTTCAGATACTGGACATTACCAGTTCAGCTTGTCCTACTTATAGCAGGGGTTAGCACCAGAGGAGCAGAAGGTTTTAAGATGAGCACACTGTCAGATAGGTCATAAAGTTGTATGTATCACTATCTTAAAATATGAGCTTTAGCATCTCACAGTCATTTGTGGAGCTGTATCTGTAGTAACAGGTGCTGATCCTGCTGTGAAAGAATGAAGAGCACATTACTGACTTGAAGGGAAGAAAAGACTTCATGCTTCACTTGGCTGTAAGAGAAGTGGACTGTCTCTTGAGAAAGATCATCTGGCTTGCAAAAAGAATGTCTCAGTGGTTACTTGCTACACAAAGGCATCAAAGACTCAGGTGCAATTTCCTACCTAAACTCGAGTCCCAGGATAATTTTGAGCATTCATCACAAGTGACATTCATCTGTAAGAGATAGTTTTCTAGTCTATGTCAAGAAAAAGTCTGTCTTTTGGACAATAGCAAGAGAAAGGACCTCCAGAAAGTGAATCACTTTCAGACACCTCCAAGAGACTTTATATAAAAAGGCACCATTTTTTATTTTTTATTTTTTTTAATTCCTCTGGAGGTGCTTATCTCATGGTTCCTCGCAGAGGGAAACTTGGGCAACTAACATTAATTAGATGCCTATTGTTTACATTACTAAAATCCATTTAGGTGTTTCTGGAAGCTAAGCTTTATACTACAAGAAACTGCATTTGTGTCTCTGTGTCTTAAATTTTTACCTGTAATATGTGACACCTTCCTTACAGTGAGCCTGGGGAGTGAAACTTTAAAATTTATATGATACTGTTAAAATGTCAGTGGAGGCCAAGAAACTGCTGAACATAAATATATAGGAAAGGATACTGGAGTCAATGACTTCCAAACCCCAAAAGGTATGAGAACTGAATGTTTGTATTCTAATCTTGTTGGCAATTTTACTGGCTAAAGGAAAACTCTAGAAACAGAACTGATCTTGGAGTTTGAATGACCTGGAGGGTACTGTCAGCACTCTGTATGAAATGTATTTAACTATAATACTATCACTTAAGCAACAAAATCCACATTTTCAGTAACATAAAGTTGTTTACATTGCTTATTTGTATTCGCTACCATTAAATTTTTCAAAGCAAAATTTTGACTAAGTCAATTGGAGTTTGTTGAAGCAACATTTTTTTTTTCATTCATTCTGTGTTAGATACCACAGCTCATTTCAAGACCTAATGCAATCTATTTTTAATTATTCACACCCTTTGGCCTGTAACTGTAATTTGCCTCTTTCAGTATTAAAAAGTCAGGACACATTTCAATTATTTATGGCCTAGATATGAAAAAAATGTGGAATCTCTTCCTTAGAAATATATCTATAAGTTGTAAAAGTCTTATTGAAAGTTACAGGCTTATATTTATCATGTGGTTCCAAACTAGTATTAGTGTCATAATCTTTTATCAAAANATTGAGATTTGTTCTGCATAAGGAATTGTCTATAACTATGATTATATTGGTGCACCTCACAAAGTTACTTGACCTGCATGGATCCAGTTTTTGTCCAACCTTGCAATGCAAAAAACTCTTAAGCAAATTAAAATAAAATATTAATGGCAAAAATTGGCAAAAAAAACCCCAAAGCTTTGAATATCTGTGTATTGATCTGAAATCATGGTGCACAAATCAAGTTTTTAGAATCAAATATTTCACTTTTGAACCAGTTTTTCTATCATTGCTAGTTGTACATTTTGGCCAAATGACCTCCTTAGATTGTCTTCAATGTTTCTGTGATGGACAATTTCTACCAAAAAAAAGAACTATTATTATCAGATTTTATCACATGTAATGTAAAGTGAATGCTGGAGATACAGTATTTCCAGCATTGTCCTTTTTGTTCTGCTGTTTTCAGTGTTTTTCTCCCTAATTTTTCATCCCTTCTTTGCTTCTTTTCTGTGTTTGATCTTTTTGCTTGTTTACTCTGACTTCCAACATTACTTTTTATCATTTTTCTTCCTCTCAAGCACCTTTTTGTCGCATGGTTTTTGTGATATTTCAGCAAGATACAGTTCTGAAATGATTCCTGTGTTCTGGTCTCTATCCAGTTTGATCTCAAATCATTGATTATAGCAGTCTCGAGGGTATAATGGTGAACATGCACTATGGGTATAATTAAAGCCAGAGTCTGTAATTCCCAATGCACAAAAATAGGCAAAATGAAACTTACAGAAATTCTTCATTAACTAGTTTTACAAATATTGTTTAGTCAAGAGTAGAAATTATTTTCAAAGCCACAAAGTCTTTTAATTTCTTTGACCTTTGAAAAAATTCACCATTTGTGTCTTTGAACAAATGTACAATTAAATGTACTTGTTTAGGGATCTGCAGTCAAAGGGGTGGTCTTTGTCCTGGGTGGTCTTTGTCCTTATTTTCAGTCATAAGCAATTAATCCACCATTGTGTGTATATCTTATGAGATGTTCTGCTTTGAAAGCAGTCATTTAAAAAGTACTCAAATCCAAAACGTCATCTAAAACTAGCACAATTTCCAGTTATCTGCAAAAGGCTAAATAGAAGATTTTAAACAAAATAGCTCCTGGGTTAGAATTTTGTATGCTGTATTAGCCTTGAGCAAAATTTTACAGTGCAACTACTTAAACTACAAGCAAAATTTCATGATAGGAATACTAAGAGACCTGTAGCTATAACCAGTACTACTGGGCACCAGTATAATATTTCATTTACACTTCTTACAAAGCAATTTTTGTCAATATTGTTGCATGAATGAAAAAAATCTCATCCCATTGTCTCCAACTCACTACTCTCATGAACTCATAAAAAGATCTTTTAACTACTGCTGTGATTTTCAAGTGGAAATAATAAAATGGCAAGAGTTAAATATTAATATTCAGCTCTTGCATTGTGCCTTTCTTTGATACCAATTACAACTTGAACTTCACCTAACTCAGAAAGACTGCAGACTTCTCTCAATTAGCAGTAATAGGATTAATACATAGCTTTGGAATTGAAGATTTAAATAGGGAAAAAAAAAACTTGGCAAATGTACACTACATGTACCAAATTAATCTCAAAATAAATATGCAGCCCTGGGTGAAACAAGTGGAATGTGGAATGCTAAAGATGTGGGGGTTATTGTGTTTTTTCTGCTTTCTTGACAACCTCTGCAGGTAGCATTGCTTTGAAAACTATCGTGGCTGTAGAACAACAGTACCTTTTCTTCCTCTATATTTATGGGCACTAGAAATGTTGCCATTCACAACATTCTCCTTTGAAGAGAACCAAAACCATTTCTGTTCGTAGCGCTTTTCTCCATTACCAATTTCTGTGGCCCTCAGTTTTGTGATATTTAAGCAGTCTCACAGATGCAAATTATTGCATTCAAGTAGCTCTCTTCTGAGCAAGGACAAACATTATGTGGAAACATTTAGGTGGACCAAAATTGTGTTTCTATACCACAGAAGTAAACAGCAGGCAATTGATTTTGCAGAAGAAAATTCTTGTGTTTCTTTGCTCATGCTGAATTTTTTGTAGTTTATTTATGCCCATTATTATTATGCCCATTTGCATTTGATGGGCAATGAATCACTTCATTTTCCCTGCATTTTGAGTAACTGCCTCTACAGTGTAAGATATAATGGCCCAAAGTGAAGATACTTTCTGTTTCAGGGAGTAAATTTAACTTCTGGGGAAAAAAATTGTAGTATCCTAGAATTCCCTGCCAGTTATAGCTGACTTATAAAACTGACTTCAGTTATAAAGAGCTGTTTGTATCCTTTTCTCAGAGACAAATATGAGAGGCTTACATCATATTTTACTGGTCAAAGCTCATACAACAGGACATTTGAAGTATAACTAAACTAATAAAGAACCAGCTGTGAGTCAGGACAGATGGGAGAGACACGCTTGGGTTTTTTTATTTCATTCCAATCAGTGGAGAAATCAAGACCAAGATTGGCCACAGGTTTCTCCTGACAATAACCATGTACTTCATATCTGGAAAAATACACTTCAGACAAATACACACCAGACAATTACTAAATGCCCTCTTTCAAAATAGTACAGGAAGATGGTACAGAGATTTGGAAATGAGCATCAGTTGCTGCATATTTCAAAAATCTGGCCCTAATATTATGACAGATTCCACAGAAGAAACGAAAGAGTAATGCTTTCATGGGTAAAGCTAATCACCAAGGAGGGTTGTTTTGTATTAAGTTCACTAATAAAAATAATTTGTGGAAGTACAGCAGCAATCAGTGTGAGGAAATACAGTGTAGTCAAGATCATAACATGCCAGAGTACGACAACAATTTAGAAGAAACAAGACTGACAACAAAAGGAGTAGAAACATCATGATGGGAAATGTGAGATCTCTTGAATAAGATTGGCTTTAGCCTCTGTTGTTCTGCTGGACTTGCAGGTAATCACAGATAAATCATGACATCTTGACTCTATTACAATCATATTTCAGTTTGATTTCAACTATCCATGGAGGCTATCTGGTGTTTTCATTTATTTCAATCTGTTTGTCTCTTATTCCAACAAAGGAAGTTAAACCCCAAATCAACTGATCTATAAATTTTAAGGATTCAATATTTTATTTATACCTGAAATTGTTAATGTCCTGCCTCTGAAAAAAAGTATCACTTTCCCAAATCTTGAAGTGCTGGCCTCCACAAGTCCTACACCCTTGCACAGAAAATAATGTACAGAAGCTAATTCAATTATAATATAGCTATAAGTGAAATCTGTCTGTACTGCTCAGAAAGTTGACAGAGGCCTCTTAATTAGACGGGATCATCTGCCTCATGGTAAAAACATACTGACCTTTTAGAGAGGGTTGGAAATAGTTTCAAAAAAATGTATGAGATGCATTGCCACCATTACAGAGTTAGTAAATGGCAGCTGAAATAAGCAAAATTCTCCCTCTACACAGCTGGATCACAGCATAGCCCAGAGATCTCCAGCATAACCAAAATAAAAATCTCACTGGACTCTTCCTAGAGTTTGATTTAAAATTTCCCTGAATTTCCTCTTTTTAAAGCAGAGAATCACCTGATCACCTTTTCCAATCTTTCCAGGCACAGAAGTCACCAGCACATGAAAAACATAGGCTGCGGAAGTTGATCTGGACAGATTTGAAACCAATAATCCCACTTTGGTAAGAGCGGAGAAGGACGGGATGAACACACAGGCACCAGCCATTTAGAGATGGTTGTCATTCTTTATGAAGATTAAGTACTTGTAGCTTTGCATTCCTATATTAATCCAAAGTCCAGCCATTGTACAAGCTGTCAGAGTATGGGCTTCCAGACACTGCACTTGTGATCAGAGCCTTGAGCTAAATGGACTCCCCCTTCTATGCTGTAGTTTTCTGGCTCTACTCTGTTAACACTACACAGCAAATATGCAACACGGATTGCAAATTTCTCTAGAAAACATTTGAGAACAAGAAGAGTAATAAAGGAGAGCAGCTGAAGAGGACTCTCACGCAATGGCCTGTTTACTTGTGTGTTGAAAGAATATAACTCTCTGAATATTTTTCAAATTAAGAAAGCTCTTAGGTAAGAGTCAACCTTTTTGACAACATGCACAGGCGATTTGCTTAAGATCTACACAAGCTTCAGAGCAAATGAACTGAGAGTCACAGAATAATGCATGAGGGATTTTTGGGTTTTAATATATTCATATTATTGAAAAGAAAACAAATAATGCTGACTTTTCTAAGGAAGTAAGGGAACAATAAACACTACAGGGAATTTTACCCTCGTATCCAGTGATTTACACACTTTTTATAAAATTAAGGGATGGTTTTGAAGTCACAAGTAGACCAAATATTTTTAAAATTACAACTTCTTTCCTGTTGTGTCTGGGTCTGATCCATTGTTCCCTTCTATAAGCAATATAAAATTCAGACACAATTCTAGTCAAAAAGGAAGCTGTCTCTGTGTCTTCCTCCCTTTTTTTTTTTTTTTTTTAACTCAGCGACAATTCTGATATCCAAAGTGGCAACTAATTGCCCTGACAATTAAATGGTATTGTCACAGCACAGCCTTTATGCATTTGTCCTAATAAATGTCAGATGAGGCTCAACCACTCACTTCAGCACATGCTAATTTAGGCTGAATACCACCAACTATTCAGAGAGAGAATTTTTGCTTTAAATAAGATTAATCTCACAAATTAAGTGTGGGATTCCTGTTTATAGAAAAAGACCACTGGTTATTCATTAAATCTGAATTATAGGTTTAACAAACACTTGCATAAGAATCATTAACATTATCTGTTATGTAATTACTAAGGCAGTGTATAATATCTCAACAGTCAGGTCTCTTCAAAATTCAATTACTATAGCCCTTGTCATAGAGACTAGCACTGCTGCTTCAAAGCTCTTTTTTCCCTAGTGACCCTGAAGTTTGACTACTTCTTGCTAGGCTGCCATTTGTCAGTTCAGGAATAGTAAGACTGTCAAGTGTAGACATATTGGACTCATAACTCCCATCATGGTCCTCACTTTTCCACTGAAGTCAATAGTAAGCTGAAAGTCCTGTTATGCTTTTAATCGTGGGCCAGCATTTCAAAAAATGCTGATCATCTTTGCAAGTCTGTGGAGCTTTTCTCTGTTGCAGGTGACAAGAAACTGAGTCCCCTTTCATTAACACTGGAAAAGCCTGAACACCCTCAAGGTAGAGACTGCAGTGTTTGCACTATTGTTCTCCACTTTACAATTGCAAAACCTTTGTTAATTCTTGCTAGGGCCTGTTTGTATTTCCCATAGAAAAAAAATAATTTAAAAATGCTTATCTCTTCTTGCATATGGGTTCTGCCCCTATTTGCAGCACCTATTTTGAAATATACATTGAACAGCACATAGTTGTCAAATGAGAAGTTTTACAGGACTCTCTCAAGCTATGATTTTATTCATAAATTTGACTTAGCAAGGTGGTGGACACTAAGCCCAGAAGTAATGGGCTCATACTTTTTTTACGGTATTCTTTACCAACTAAAAGAACAGAATTATTTGCAAAATGCAGGTTATGAGTTGTCCCAGGACCATGTAATTTCCAAATCTCAGTGACAGAGAGCACTAGTAGGTATAAGCTAAAACTGTGCCAGGAACTCTTCTAAGAGTTGCTGAGAGGCTGACTGCCTGGACATGTCCAGGACATACTTAAATGTGAAAGTGTGGACAGACAGCTCACTGCTTCTCAGGGTTCTGAGCAGAGAATACATGGGAAGAAATCAGGACATCCAGCGATTAAATCATGACTATTTTTCTTCTTATACCTGTCTTCCACATTTCTTGGCCTCCTTCATATAAAGAACAACAATAGACTTTAGACTTAACCATCCTTACAGTAGATACCTTCAAGTCCTTAGGAAATTGTTACCTGTGATTCTAATTTTGAGTCAAAAATCAACTTTTGATCCAGCATTAATGCTTTCTTCAACTGATGAAGGTGGTGGACCTGCTGAACTCACTCTTTCAGTCGCAGCGACAGCCGTGATTTCCATGCTATGGGAATTATTGCACAGAAGTAGGTCAACAGCTGTGCTCAGATGTGAAGAGGAGTGTACAAGAATAGACATAGCAAAAATAAAAAGGTCTAAAAAATGACAAAAAAATGATGAGGTATATGGGAGAAAGAATGGAGACTGTGGACTTTACACACTGTAAGGTTAAAAAGATGAGGTCTGTGAAGTTTGAAAAGGAGAAGAAAAGAAGAGATATTATAAAAGTCTACAAAATAATGAGTGGGCCTGAGTATCCTAGACAGATCTCTCTATTTATTTCCCACTTACTCATATCTTTTGGTCTTCCTTCTGCTCCTCCTCTTTCCAGATCTTCCAAAAGGTATTTTGCTCTCTTTCCCATTTCCCTTTTCTCTCTTATTTATGAACCTCTTCACATAATTTCCACCCTTCCTCTTCCCTATATACTCTTTCTCATGATATAAATATCAATATCAAATCAAAATATTTTCTTAGTATTAATAAATGTAAGTATTACATTAAAATATTATAGTGTATAGAACTAAAAAGTAACACATTTTAAATGTGTTGCCGTGAAGCAAGCTACAGACACAGGCAGCTGTGCTGCTACAAACTGCTTCAGCAAACAGTCTAGGAAGACTTAAAAAGCATAATAATCTCAATTACTCCACTTGTGGTAATTTGACACAAAATTAAATTTTAACCCTCAAGCATCAGCTCATAAGCTAATTTTCAAGTGGCATCAAGAAGTTTTGAGAATTCTATACTTTCTCTGAAGCAAAAGACGCAGAGGTGGAATTCATTTGACTGTGTCTGAGAAAATGAAGATGCCTACACCCAAGATAATTATCTAGACTTTTTTTTTTCAGTCAACAGGGAGAAAAAAGTCACTTTGAGGGTGTGATCCATCTTACTTCAAAGTAAATGCCTAAGATAAGCAAGATAAATTGGATTTTAAACAGGCCTGCTTGCCCCACTGGCTACAGAAAATTGCTAAGGCATCTAGTTCAGATGTAGATACCTGTTTCAGAGATAGAGGAGATCCCAGTGAGGGTATTCTGAAACATATTATTGAGCTATATGGACAGCTGCTCTATTCTAGCCTAAGTATGCTTATGATTCTGTGTTCTGCTAATACATCATTTATGCAGGAGTTGTGGTCCGAAGCGAAGTCCAAAAATGGTGTTACAGAACCTACAGAGTCAGGTGGGATATATACATGGATCTGAAAAGGTTCTTCTTGGATGCCTAGTGCATTTTCATGCTTTTAAATGAGATATTTTTGCTGGAGGGGTAAGACACTACCCTTCTGTTCTCCCTTTCATACTGTCTCCTAATCTGTCAAAATTCTATTAAATTATGTACCAATTCACCAAAAAACAAGTTAGCTTAAGAAAGTGTTTGCATTGTATGAAGTATGAGAGTTACTTCAGTCAACTGACAATTTCTGAAAAAAAGAATTGGAAAGATGTCAACATAGTAGACACTATGTAAATGAGACTCCCTATATGGAAAACATAAGGCAGACAGCACAGGACTTTTAAGGTATTTGTGGGTTTCGGAATACTTTTAATAAGCCATTACTTCCCTCCTAGCAATGTCTGGACTGGACCTGTTCTTTTCTTGAATGTCAAATTTGCCTGCAGAAATGTTTTAAAAGAGTAAGTATTAAAATTAAGCCCTGGCAGCTTAAAACAATTATTTCCAAAAGAAATGTAGCCATTTATAGACAAGTTTGTGAGAAGCTTGTCTCCAACCTTCCTCAGTGTCCCAGGTCACTGCAACAGTATTATTCTCCCTAGCCACTCATACAGAAAACCATAGTAGAGTGGGGATTTTAAAGTGGTTAACAGGCAGACCCTTATGCAGAGCTTTTCCCAGTATATGCAGTCAAGCATTTCTCTTGTGTAATTACTCTTTACTCAGATGCCTGAAATTCACTTCCAGCCACTGTCCTCTGGATACCTTTGCTGCATATATTGGAGAGTGTGTTCTCAATGGTTTAGTATCTCTTAGCCGTTGGTGAATTTTTCTGCAGATTGCATTTGAATTTCATTTTGCTCTGATTAAATAGGTAATGCTCACCAAATCTTTCATGATAATTTAGATCTTTTTTAATACTTTAATCATTTGTTGGACTCTTTGGCTAGTCCTCACCTTCCTACGAGTTTTCTTCTGGTCTTTGGAGATATGAATTGACACACTATCCAGTAATGGTCAAACAAGCCTCAAATACACAGGTAAATCAAGAATCCCCAGTCCTATTAAATGATTATTTATTTATATACATTTTTAGATACAGACATTTTCTTTATTATTTTGTTGCAATGTTACTCTGGCAGATCATTTCCAATTTCTCAAGGTCTTTGACTCATATGTCTTTGACAAAATTACAGGTTTCCAGCATAAAAAGCCCCAAGAGGGCAAGAAGAAATGGCCTCAAGTTGCTCCAGGGGAGGTTTAGATTGGATATTAGGAAAATATTTCTTCACATAAAGAGTTGTCAAGCACTGCAGCATGTTTCCCAGGGAAGTGGTTGAATCACCATTCCTGAGGTATTTAAGAAGTGTAGATGTGGCAATTAGGGACAGGGTTTAGTGGTGGATTTGGCAGTGATAGGGTAACAGTGGATTTGATGATCTTTAAGGTCTTTTCCACTGAATTCTAGTCTATTCCATTCCATTCTATTTTATCCTGATATGGCCTAGTAGATTTTTTCATTTTTTGAATGGCACTTTTTGTACTTCTCATTAAAATGCACATCATTTAATTATGTATATAGTTTGTCCATTTGAAAAGTCCATGTCATTCCAGGCTGCACTCTTTTCCACTCCTTCAGCAAATAAGTTACGTAAACTGTTTTCAGCAGTTGACAAGATATTTGATATAGTTGAAATATGTTTATGTAGACTGGGCCAAGAGGTATAATTGTACTACCCTAAAAGACTGCATCAAAAATCAGTAATAATCCTCCACTTCCAAATCCATTTTCACATCTGTCAGTTATTTCGTTTATTGATCCAATTATTGCATGGAAACTTAAAATTGCCTTGGATACTATTTAAGCACCTTGAAGAACTCTGACTATACTATATTAGTAATCCTAGTTCTATTGACCAAACTTGAAATTAGATCAAAAGAAATACAATGGCTGTTTGACAAAATCAATTTTCTGTAAGTCACATTTTCTTTTTGCATGCTGTGTTAAGAAGTCCCATATCAAACATTCTTTAGCTATTTATGATGAATAAACAGTTAACTCTTTTAAAATACTGTCATAACAACAAAGTTTTTCCAGTCAAAACTCCTCCTCACCAGGGAATGTACCATGTTTTGAAAGTTTGTATTTTAATTATTATTTCTGGCAATGATAATTACTAAAATCTAATAGATTGTATTGGGTTTTTTTTAACTAAAAGTCACCAATGTTTTTTGCAAAGGACATGTACAATCCTGAACTTGGGAACATATGTTCTATCAATGACAACAAACAGGCATGCCATGGAGACAGGAAAGGCTCCAGAAGAAATACATATACACATATATATAAATGAAATAATTCAACCTCCATTCAAATGTGTCCATTAAAAGATGAGAGAGGAAACGAGTGGCAACTTGAAATGCTGAATAATTAGTTTCCTTTGATTGCTTGTTAAATAAAAGACACTGAAATTTCCACCAAAACTAGTATTTTATAAAAACCATTCCCAGAAAAACAAATTTTCATTCAAAGGGTGTTCTTAGTCAGTATCTAAGCTGACCTTTCACTAATATACTGGAACACTCCTGAGAAAAGGGCAGCAGGGTGTAAACACAGAGAACAGGAACCTGGCCCTTTGCCCAGTGACTGACGATGGCGTTCCTTGTAACATGTTGCTCTTCACCTTATCACACATTCGTTCAAGAGCAGAAGTCACACTTTTTGAGTCACGAATGGCATCCTACTTTCATCTGGATTTTCTTTCAAAATCTTCAGTCAGGATGTTTGCTTAAGCCAAAGGTTTTCAGTTTATAGGGCTTTAAAATACTGCATGGGAAAATCTGGCTGCTCTTTTACTGCCTTGTGTATTTCTGTAGGTTAACCTGCCTTTCTGAAGAGTACAGGTGACTTCCCTTGATCAACACAGAAATTAATCGGGATCCAAGTTTTGTGTCACAAAAAGAGGCCTCAGACTTCAAACTCTCTTTCTTGGGCTTTTGCTACTGTTTTCCTAAAATACCCAAACTAATCCTTTCTTGCTACTTTCTAAATCCTTGATCTCAAAGACAGTGTTCTCAATGGCATTCTATGGTAAATCTTCACTCAAGATGGATCCCACATTAGGGCTCTCTCTGGCCAACAAAAAACTGCTTTAAGACTTTTTATCACTTGCCTGCAATGCAAACTTGCTTCATCTATGAACATCAGAACTTCTGTGCATGCAAAGAATATTTTGCACTTGCAGAAATGTATAATGATCCGTCCTTACATATTGTTAACTCCAAGAGCCCACTTTATACGTATAATTCCTCAGAGGTCTGTAATTCCTCCATTCTTCTCAACAAATATCTTTTCTCCTTCTGGACTGCCAAAAAAGGAGAGATTGGCTTTGCTGTGAAGTTTCCAGTAGAAAATTTACTCAACCATACATCTTGCTACAGGGCAATGACAGTGAGTCCTTAAAGGTATATTGGGACTCCACAAATGGGTGAAAAGAAATTACATCTGGAAGTCAACCCATCTTTAGGTATATAACTTAAAATACTACTGCTTAATTGGATTTGGCATGATTTCTTGTCTAAATCCAGAAACTAGCTATGAAAAATTCCTCTGGTGACCTGATCTTCTTTGAGACCTTCTGGAGATGTTGCTTCCTGTCCACACTGACTTTACCTTTTTCTCTCCACTTATTTCTTTCCCACCATTTTCCCCTCCAGTTTCCCTTCCTTCTGTTTCTTTCACCATTTCCCTCTCCTGTCCCCTCCTTGCTTTAATCTTCCTTAGCCACCTCCTTACCTTTTCTCCACCTTTTCCCACTTCTGATTTCAACCTGCAAAGAAGTGCTATCCCTACAGGCTCTTCTTCAGCACCCTTTGATCCCCCACTAGCCTCTGCCATCAAAGTACTCCAGCAGATCCACCTTCCCCAGTTAACCCAGAGACTCCAAAGACATTGAGAGGGACTTGCCTACCAACAGGAGCCAGAGGAGGGTTAGCACTGCCCTGAAAGTTGCAGAAGAGGGGGTCAGTTTGCCAAAGCAGTGAGATTGGCAAGAAGACATGGTGCCAGCCACATGCTGTCTCATTTATGTTCCCCCAATTAAAGCAGTCTGTAGGGAAATTAGCATGCCAATGTAGTGCACTGGTGTACTGACCCCTGTGAGTGCTTGTTAGTGCTCACCATACTCAGCATTTCCTCTCCCTGATTGATAGGACGACATATGTGTGTATGGCAGAGAGCAGATTCATTACAGCACATTAGCCAGACAGGCAGACAAATGCCCACAGGGGCAGAAAAGCTGCAAGGAATAAATAAAAACTTTATTATTTTTCTAAAACTTCTTTTCCCCAGGCTACAGTGAGGAATAGTGGAGGAACAGGAGAGTGGAGGGAGCCCAGAAGAGAAAGGGAGTGGTGAGAACTGGAGGGAAAGTTTATTAGCAGTCAAATAAAGGTTTAAAATATTCATTGTTAGATTCAGACTTTGAATAGTAGTTGAATATCTATATTTTTATTTTCAGTCCCATTGCTAAATGGGAAAGAAAGGGTCAGTGCATCAGATACCAAGTTATCAGGACATTCCTGATGTAACACGTCTGAATTATGTGAAACCTGGCTGCTCCACTCACTGGAATTTGCCAACCCTCAGTTTTAAAAATGAAAAACAAATTAGTACCAGCCTTTATCAACAGCTGCCACCAAGTGGTATTTGAAATACCACAGTTACTTCCAAATAGGGAGAAATATGGTGGCATCTGATCTGCCCCAGTGATTGGTTTTAAGCATCCATTCTATAACTCACATCTATTAAGAGATGATGTGGCTGATGTGGGGCAGCTCTGCACTCCGGCACACATTCTACTGGGGCCAAGGAGTGAGTAGCCTGTGCAATATTGTCCCTGACACTGTAGCCACTGTACCAAACCACTCACCCATCACTTGTCCTTGGATTTATAGGGGTCCTAACTACAGTCCAGAACTACCCTAGGCTGTCAATAACAGTCCAAGAGAAAAATATATTCCCAAATGACTGATGTCAAAACCACATCTGTCAGACACAAATTTGCCAGAAGGCAGCATCCCCTCTCCCCTTATCATGAAATGCTCTCTGCTCTGCCACACAGCGAGGAAGCAAACATGGAGCTGCTGCATCCTGTTCATGCTGCCCCCCAGCTGGACCTTAGCCTGTCTGCTGCCTGGAAATACATTGTGATGTGGAAAGAAAATTCCAGAGGCATTCGACTATCCAAAAGGAAGATAGAGTGTAAATTGTCAGCCCTAAATCATAACAGAGTCGATCCTAAGATTAATGACTCAAAGAATATGTTTCGAGGCAGCACAGGGAGACCTAGTTAGTTAACACTGGCATTTTCTTGCTTGAGCCCTATGTATTTTTTAGAACATGCTAATTCCAACAGCTTCACCCTCACCTCCCTTCTGGATTTCATTTAGGTGCACTCCAAAATGAGCTAATTATGTTATAATTAATAATAGCTTTCTGCAGATAACACAGCATTTCAAAATCTGCTTTGTAAATATCTATGGGTAATACAGGTACCTCTGAGATTGCTGGAGCTTTGTCTGATGAAAAGTGTATTCCCATTGAAAAAAATCCGTTGAACGCAGGATACTGTGAAACTGGCATAAGACACTGTGAATAATGTGCATGGGTTTCTTCTTGAGGGTGCTTGTCTGGCCACTTTTGATCCTCTCTCTTTCCTCTGAGCTGAAACTGTAGTCCAGTCAGTGTCTGCGGCATTGCTTTATTTCTTCCCTTTCCACTATTAGCAGAGTTGAAAAAATCACTATAAAACACACACACAAAATAGAAGCAGCACTTTAATTTCTTGGAAAAGTGTACCTCTACTATTGAAAAAAAAAATATCCTGAAATATAAAGCCAAATTAATGTCATGGTTCGAGGGCACCCATAAGAACACAATCCCTAACATACTACTGTAAAAAAAATAAAAATAAAAGATAAGAAGAAACAGTTGGCATTCAGTTAACAGTCATGTTTGGAGATTTGTGACTGACTTTGTTATTCCAAGGGAAGCCAGGTACCAGTCTCTTGGGATTAGGTACAAAGACAAGAAAAAAGTGGACACGTATGAATCTCAAAGGTGACTGCTGGGTTAATAAAACAGTCTGTTTTCTGTTCACCCACTCTTCCTCTCAGTGTGCAAGTACATTAAAATATGTCAAAAGGAAAGCCATTTGCTGGGGAAAAATAATTCAGCTAAAAGTCAAAATTTCCAGCTGGTGTATTGCCTTGGTGCGTGCAAGTGCACCAACAAAGTGACCCACACATCTCACTGGATGAAAGTTGGTATCCTCATTAAAGTAGAAACAAACAGAAATAGGAACAACTGCCAGTTAAAAAAAAAAAAAAANNNAAAAAAAAAAAAAAAAAAAGAAAAAAGACCACAACTGAAACGAGAAGCCAGCATTTGTCTCCATTCTGTTTCCTGCTTCCTCTATAGCAGATACTATATATATTTAAGTAACCACTCAAAAAGTAATGAAGGCAAAACTGATTCTGTATGCAGTAACCATTTCCATTTGCTGGAGGAATTGCGTTGCTAACAACCATCCACATTATCATTCTGTGTTTAGAAGAAGAAATATTTTCACAGTCCAGTTTCTAAACTGCCACATACACACAAGGATTGGTTCCTGCAAAGAGACACCCTTTCAAAAATAAGTAGCTCCAGGGGAAAAAAAAACTTATATCTGAATTACTCACACTAGAAAGTGATTGTAGGATCAGCCTCCAACCCTTTAAAATAAAAGCACATTTATACTGGTGTATACTTGCCTTTGCCCCCAGGAAACACAATGAGGCTTGAACACAATCACTAATTCACTGCAGAGTGAACATTTTATGTAGTATGAACAGCATGAGACATTAGATCTCCTGCTCCCTGGCCCAGGCCCTGGCAGAAAGCACTATCAGATAAATAGAAAGCAAAATGAGGGAAGTGGTACACCACAGTGTGAGCAGCCTTTTGTTTATTGATGACATTATTTTCCCTTGGGGTGGGGAAGGAAAAAGGAATAAAGAAGTTTTCTAGGATCTCTAATGACCACAGCAAAGTTTTACTACGTACCACAGAATCTCATCATGGGTGAGGTTGGAATGGACCACTGGGGATCATCTAGTCCAGCTGCCCTACTCAAAACAAGATCAACAATAGTATGTTGCTCAGGTCCTTGTTGAGTTTTAAATATTTCCAAGGACAGAGACTACACAACCTTCTGAGGCAACCTAGTCCAGTGTTTGACCATGCATAAACTAATTTTTTTTTTCTTATGAGGAATTGAAATTGTGCCCATTTCAGTTTGTGCCCATTGCCTTTTGGCCTGTCACTGGGCACCACTAAGACCCTGACTCCACCTTTTTCCTCCCAATTCAGCAGATATTTATATACATGAAAGTCATTCTGAGCCTTCTGCTCTCCAGGTTGAACAGTGATAGGTCTTTCATTCCCTTCTTGTAACTCACAAGCTCAAAGTCCTTCAGCATCTTTGTGGCCCCTTGCTGGACTGACTCCAGTACATGCATGTCCTCATATCACACAGCCTAGAACTGGACCCAGCACTCCAGTTGTAGGCCCTCCAGTGCTGAGGAGAGGAAAAGGATCACACCCTTAATGCACCCAAGGAGAGTCTATGGGCTTCCTAGTGGAAATGATGTGCTGTGGGCTCATAATCCTCAGGACTCCCGGGGCCTTCTCTGCAAAGCTGCTTCCCAGATGGCCAGCCTCAGCCTGCACTAGTGCATCCAGTTATTCCTCCCCAGGGACAGAACTTGGCATTTCCACCTTTTGAATTTCTTGACATTTCTGTCAACCCATTTCTCTGTATAGTCCTTCTGAAGAGCAGCATAATCATCTCATATAGGAAACAGTCCTCCTTATTCTCCATTGTCTGCAAAACTGAACTCTGTCCCATCATCTAGGTTACAAATGTAGATTTAAAGCAATACTGAGCCCTGAGGAACACCACTATTTGCTGGTCTCCAGATAGTCTTTGCCATGTTGATCACAACACTGAGCTCAGCAGTTCAGCCAATTTTCAGTTTACTCATCATCTCCTATCTAGTTAAAAATTCATCTTTTTTATGTGATGATGCTGTAGGAGAGAGCTTCAAAGGCCTTATTAAAATCAAGGTAAGCAACACTCAGTGTTCTTCCCATCTTCCAAACTCATCATCTCACTGTAGAAGCCTATCAGGATGATTATGAATGATTTTGCTTTTTCCTTAGTCTTCACTTTGCTGTTGGTCTACATATGGGAACAATTCATGACCCTCTCCAGAGTCAATGACAAAAAAAAGGCAGCACACTTGCTGCCTTCAGGTCTGAGGTGGTGATGCAGTTGAAACAGATGATCACCTGTAGATCCCTTCCAACTGAACTATTCTATTCAAATGGAGTTTATTAATTTAGCCAATGATTCAATGGATATCAACAGGGCCTTTTAAAATGTGCATTATGTTTCTGGCACATAGAATTCCTTCCCCTGTTATGAAAAAGCCCGCTTAGGGTGTTCTTAAAAATTTCATGAATCTGTTAAACTATAATAACCACTAAACTGTTATGAGCTAAGATGTCAATGAATATCCAAGAACATAAAAAACTTAAAACATTAAATAGAACAATTTTATTTGTGCCAACAACACTAATGGAGAAGAAGAAATCCTTGGGAGATTTCTTCCTTTGACCCAGGCTTTGTCGACATATGTCTTATCAGATAATACGCACTAAAGAGGGGATAACTGTAATTTCATAAAAATGTAAGTTTCAACTTGCATATAACTCCAACATCCCCTCTTCTTTTTGATCATAAAATACACGTAACTTCTGAAACTTATTTCACTATTGCTGACCACTGCAATTCGGCATAGGGCACAGTGTCTAGAATAAATGTCTGGACAAGAATCTGGCTTTGTTCTTTCAGAGCCCCTTCAACTGAGGCTCTGATATTATTTACATCACAAAAACTACAGCACTGCCTCCCACAGCAGCCTCTTCCAATAGATATAAGCAAGAGAAAAAGCTGAGGAACCATCTAGCTAACACACCTGTGCTGATTGAAAAATAAAGTGCAATGTGCTCTATCTCCTAACTGCTAAAGTTCTTCCTTATCCACAGAGAGTTCTTTTGTACACAGACTTTGATCCATTGTGCCTGCACTAATTACCTGCTCTACAGGTATGTGCATAGTGAGCTCCAGACTAAAGATCAGCAAAACCAGAAGTCTTCCCATGTTCCCAGGTCACCTTGTTGTTGCACCTGACCACCAAGCTGCCTAAACCATGGGACTGGCCAGTGATGCTTCCCATCTGTTCTCCAGTGTGAACAGTTTCCTCTTCTTTACCTCTCTCCTGTTTTGGCCAAACTAATTCAGGGTGAATACCTACAAAGTTCTGAAATATGAAAACTGAGAAGATGGCTATGCCTGTCCCTTCCTGGTCACTGCAGTTTTATCATGTCTGTTTGGTGGTCACACTTGAATACTAAAAACCTAATCTTGCAGTCCTTTCGCAAATTAAGCTCCCCATTGACTGATATGTCTTTGTATTAAAAAATTTACTGGATATGCAGAGCAGCAGTTCTGAACAAAGGAATTTAGTCATTTTTCTTTTGGTTTTCCCTTTCAAAAATGCCCTAAGGCAGTCATCTATTTCAATCAATGGAAGGCTGAAATGTTCAATCAAAAAAAATCTATTTTTGCACAATAGAAACATAAAAGACATCTAAAACCCACAAATATTATTTTTGTACACATTGAGAACCAGATGTATTCACATTTCATTGACCTTTCTGTTAACTCTCTACTTGCCAGCTTTTTGCCTGGAGCTACTTCTGACAGTGAAGGAATCTGTGTTTATTAAGGAATGCATACTTATGGTCCTTTAGTTATGTTAGTGGGGAAAGAGGAGGACAGTCATATACACAAATGTTATGTATAAAAGGCATACAGAAACTTCAAATACACTTTCATTTATAAAATATTCATTTTTGTCAGTAATTTTTCAATTAAAATAGTAAAAAGTAAGTTAATATTTTGAAACTGAAATCCAACTTAACTTACATGATTTGCACAATATTCTACAAATAACAAAACAAAGTAAATCTTACTTAATTTCTACAGTCATTTAAAATACAATTTGTCTCTACCTGTGCTCCTTTCTTTGGAAGTGATCAAGTAGTAACAGCAAAAAAATAAAAAAAATCAATACTTTTTTTTAATAGTTTCAAGCTTTCAAAATTTTCTACTCGGACCATCAAGTCAAAAAATTTGAGTATAAACAAAAAAAATTGAAAACTGTGTTAAAATTTATGAGTTTTTTCAAAGTAAAAAATCTCATAAGAATTTTTCATGAAGATTACATTTAAGGGAAAGGTAAATATATACTGGTTTGGGTATATTAAAATGTAATCCAATATAACCTTAACACTGCTCTGTAACAATGACAAAGAATAAATGTGTTTTTATGTTGGTAGAAGTTTAGACCTTGTGACTCCATAAAAGATAAAACTGATTTTTGAAAATTTAATACAGTTTATGTAATTCAAAGTCTGGCTTTTTTTTTTTTTTTTTTTTTAATTTCCAGTGTGAGTAAAATATAAGAAACAGAAATTCTGAAAAAGAAAAAAAAAGTTTTACACTGTACAAAAGGGCTTAGGGAAATAAGTAAGATGAGTTTGAATATTAAGTGATGAAGATAATGAACAAGTGGTCTTACTTGAGAATTGGAAGGATGATTCACTAAAACAGAATTTCAGCAGTGTATAAAAGGCATATCAGTGCAAAAAAAAAATAAAAGACAAGAATGAGAACTGGTCAGAAAGCTGCATTAAGATGCAAAGGGGGACAGTAAGGCGATTTGGAATTACATATCCGGATGCATCAAGCTATGACTCAGACAAAAGCCCTGCTTTAGAACACTAAGACCTGAGAATCACGCCTAGAATAAACCAATGTGCAATACATATATTTTTGAGCAGCCTATGCCAAAAAGATTAATAAAGTGGAAGGAAATTAAATGAAGGTAAACAGCAAACATTGATAAGGGAGCTGAGTTATGAAGAAAGCTGCCAAGAATTGCATGACAAATATATGATATATATGAAAAACATGCATAATAAGAAATAAACAATTATTACAAGGAAATAAACAATCAGCCTTCTAATTAAGGTAATTGTATTAAGTAGAATATTAAAAGTATTAAGTATTAAGTATAATATCATAACAATATTTCATAGAAAATTGGAAACAGCAGGGACATATTGTCCCCCCAAAAAAGTGATATAATCCCCACCATTTGATTTGTTTAAATTGGGACTTGGCAAAACATTAGTGAAGTTATTGTACAGTAGGTCATGATCCTGTATTGGCAGGGGATGGACAAAATGACCTAGTAGGTCTTTTCCCTCTCACTCTTCTTTGATTCTCAAAGACTCTAAGTCAGATGCTTCCATCATTTGTCTACAAGATCAGCAGAGCTAGAGCTACCACAGGGAGACCTGTAAGGGTGAGGGTGAATGTAGACTTGGCTAATAAAATATCAGAAGCTCATAAAAGTCAAGAAATTCTTCCTCTTTTATTGTTATAAATATATATGTAACTTCTTTTCAGGGTTCAGTGTGAATGACTGTACAGAAAACTAAATTTTAAGACATGGAAAATCAAAATAAGTGTAGAGGTCACTACTGCAGAGGGATCAGGCTGGAGTAGCAGCAAAAGAAAATGTACAGTCCCCTGCCATCAACTTTTTGAAAATGCAAGTCTCAAAGGTAAGGCAGTAGCAGGACTTCATGCACATTTTTTTTCCCCTGATTACCATTCTGTTAGAAACAAATTTTTTAAGAAAAGCTCCTACAAATATCTTCATTGCTGCCAGTCTGCGCTATTTTCAGACTTTCTTTAATAATCAGAAAGTTTAGAAAGTTTTGTTTGAGAAATAACCTAGAACCAAGAAAGCTATTTCATTTGAAGGTGTTCAGGAAAATCCAGTACCCTGATGATAATTAGGGTTTCTGTTTATGAAGACAGGAGGTGGTGATACACAATAGCAACCACTGGTTATAAAGGTCTGTTGTGACCTTAGAGCTTGACCATCATCTCTACATTTCACTGACGGTTTCCTTCTAGATCAGAAGTGTGTTCAACTGCATTGGGTGTCAGCCTTACAGCATGCAAATGGGACAATTAAATATTACTGTCTGCATCATCAGCAAAATTGCGTGTCATGTTGACCTTCTGTGGAAGCATCCAGCCTAATGTACAAGTGTAAAAAGACATAGAGAAGAGGCAGCATCACTAAGTCTCCAGCTGATGACCTACAGAAGCTGGGGTGGTTTTGCGAGTAGCTACCCTAACTTGCCTTTCTCTGAAGCTGAGGAGAAAGCCCTGTGATTCGTGGCCAGCTGCATCTGAGGGAAGGAGGAGTTTTACTTTTCTTCAACTGATTGCATGTATGGATCTGATGTTCATGCCAGAATAATAGTTAGAATTATAAAAGTTAGAGACTTTTAGACACATACAATTTTGATGACCCACACTTCCCTCCCCTCAAGAGTGAGTCATCACAATATCTATAATAATGCCTGGAGATAGAGTTGATAAGTTTTCGCTGAAAGGAATAAAAAAAAAAAAGCCTTTTTACAAATCTCCTAAATTTCTATGAAAAACTGGAGACATTGCACAGTTTACTGGACTTTCAAAAGGCTTTTAGAAAATTCCCTCACTTTGGTGGCAACAAAAGGACTATGGCATAGAACAAGCAAGTTCATCACCTGGATTGGTATCAGATTGAAAAACAGGAAACAAAAAGTACCAATAAATAGTCAGTTTTCATAGAATAGAATAGAATAGAATAGAATAGAATAGAATAGAATAGAATAGAATAGAATAGTTTCAGTTGTATGTGACCTATTTGTATGTGACCTATAAAAGTCATATACCTGACCACTTCAAGACTGACCAAAATTAAAGTGTGTTATTTAAGGGCATTGTCCAAATGCCTCTTAAACACTGATAGGCTTGAGGCATCAACCACTTCTTCTAGTAAGCCTCTTGCAGTGTTTGACTATGCTCTTGGCAAAGAAATGCTTCCTAATTTCTAGTCTAAACCTTTCCTGGCACAGATTTGAACCATTCCCACGTGTCCTCTCACTGGATTCTCGGGAGAAGATCAGCCCCTCTCTCCCCTTCCACTCCTCACCCCTCAGCCTCCTCTCCTCCAGAGCTGACAAGCCCAAACTCCCTGGCCATTCCACACACGACACTCCTCCAGACGTTCCAACAGCTTTTTTGCCCTCCCTTGAACGTATTCACACATCTGCACATACTTCCTAAAGTGCGGGGCACAGAACTGCACACAGCACTCCAGGGCAGGTTGCACCAATGCTAAATAGAGCAAGATAGTCACCCCTTTTGGCCAGATGGTGATGCTGCGTTTGAGGAACCCCAGGATGGGGCTTGTCCTCTTTGGCTGCCCAAAAACACACTGCTGACTCATACTGATCCTACGGTCAGCCAGCATCTCTAGATCTCTCTCTTCAGGCCCACTTCTCTCCAAATTTATACTTATGCCCGGCATTGCTCCATCCTAGACACAGAATCCAGCAGTTGGATTGTTAAATTTCATTTCATTAATCATTTCCTAATGCTCTAATCTGTCTGGATCGCTTTTTCTTGATGTTATCAAAGTCCCAGAAGTATCACTGGATGCTCAAAATATTCAGAAATAATCTCTAAAAACTGTAGCGAGGAAAGTAAGAAAATTTCTGGTTATTAAAGGTAGTATAACTGAAGAGTCTCCTGACATTGACTGAACAGTTTAAAGATGGCAGATGAAATTCACTGCCAGCAAAAACTGTATGAGATACATTTCTGACTTTAAACACTATTGGCAGAGACTCTTACGGAACTAGCTGTTACCACTTGGAAACAGTTTTGAAACTGAAAAGCTCCATGTTCTGAAGTTTTGAAGCTCTAAGATGGCAAATCCAATGGCCAGTGGCAGTCAACTAGCAGACACAACATTAGAAACAAACTACACAGAAAAAAGGGAATGTTCTGAATAAGATGCAGTGTGTTCATACCTGAGATACCATTTCCTGTCTGTCTATGTGAAAACACCACAGAAATAAAAAGGTGTTAAATCAAATAGCAAATATGGCTGAAGTTACACCATGACTTATTCATGAGGATCAAGTAAATTGAGAAAATTCTCAATTCTCTCATCCTGGAGAAAGGACAAGTCAGACAAGAGAGGATACAGATATTTTCAAAACTTGTAGGGAGTGAAGATGAAAACACATCATACTTTACATTATCAAGAAGAATCATCATCATGTCCATGATGAAAAGACGGCAGGACAATATCAGAACAAACAGAAGGAAAATATTTCCACTTAAATCTAAACTGTGAAATTTTCAGAAGGTTACACAGAGAGGCAAAAGTTACATAGGTTTGAAAGATCACTGGGTTAACTAATGGTAAAACATGAAGGGCTATAAATTGCAGATACCAGATTCTGACTCAGGAGTTACCTGAGCTGTGGATTTCTTGAGGATGGGATTGTTTCCTGAATGAGTACAATTACATTCTGCAGATGTCCTTTGACACATTTGGGTTTCTACTACTACTGACTGCTGAAGACTGGATACTGAGCCAGAAAGATGCCTAGTATGATCCACTATGGTCTATTATTACATTCTTGTGAGGAAATAGAGAAGATCATCTCTGGGGAGAGAACACGGGAAAAGGATAAAGTCACAAAGTCTTTTGAAAGGTAACAGCTTTTTTTTTTTTTTTCTATTTTCCAGTGTATAACAACTAGATACTGTAACCTTGTTGGTATTATCTTAATAAGAAATACCCTATACCCACTTGTATTCTACAATATTGTTCTCTTTGACTTTTGCTTTGGTTTTCGAATGTATACATGCACACTCATGCAAATACATGCACATTTTCTACCCAAACTAAAATGCCACTACTAGTTTACAACCTAAATTTATTAGGTAATATAAAGTTGGAAAGTAATTCTAAGGAGTGTTTCTGCAACAGAATTCACATTGCCTTTTGGTAGGGCATGTGCTCCTCGGTCAGCAAGAGGCTTTGAAAATTCCACTTTAGTCCCTCTTCCTGCCTTAAACATTAACAGCAGATTCAGGATTACAGGACATAAAATCCCAATAGTTTATTCAAATGACATTTTAACACAATAGAGACATCAGAGGCTATAATATAATTAATAGAGAACCTCAAATTACCAGCTGTAGATGGCCTCGGATCTCACAGCACTTTCCAGTATGAGGGTGTTTCTTAGACTGGTTGTTCCAGTGTCCTTGATATTAATTCATTTGCCAGTCTAACAAAAAAAAACCAAAAAAAAAAAAAACCAACCAAAAAAAACCGAACCAAACAAAAACAAACAAACCATTTATTTTCTCTATTTTTTTCAATTGTGTATCAGCATATAAGGTGAAATAATTTTATAGATCCCTCCCTGTTATCCCAGAAACTAGCAACAGTTCACAGCTCATAACTGAGATACTTTGCCTTACAGCACTCCAAATGGAAATTAAGACAGCAAATGGCCAATTAGTATATTAAAATGCTGATTAGTACTGTCAATTTTGTTAATGAAAATATTAGAGACTCTGAACATTATGTATAGGTATCTCTTTAAAAATAATAGAGCTCCTGTAAATAATCGGTCTGGATATTGACATAAAATGTGTAGTTTGATTAGAAAGGTTTCTTTTCAGCTTGGAAGAACTCTGTTTATATGCTGAGATTTAGGTTTCCAGCTCACAGAGCCAAAACCAGTAGATCTGGTAATTACCAGCACAATGGCAACTCTTCTGTCTGGGGACTGCTGAGGGCAGATGATCCCACTGTGCTGGGCAGTTCAACCCTTGGGAAGGGACTCCTCAGAGATATATGAAGGAAACAAATTTCATCAGCAATCCAGATATGAATGATGTGACTCTTCTACTAAAGTTTGGGGTTTTTTTTTCGTTTAGGTGTCTCATTAATTATTACAATTCATTGTACTTGAAAATATAAAAGCATGAACATTTATAACACATCCTATCAGGATAAGGGCTTTAAAGAACTGTGTAACTCCATAAAAGAAATTAATCATTTTTGCCACCAATGATAAAGAAATAAACACACAGTCCTTTGATCAGGACACTTGTTACTGTGACACGAGAATCCTGTCCAGGCAAAACAGATAGAAGAAGTAACCTCTCTGTTACACCGCATTTTTGGCACTCCACCATGAAGTCTCTAACTCAGTAAAGCAGCAGGATTAGTTTACATTAAATGCTTAGGACTATATATGGAATAGAGATGCTGAGGAAGACTCCGCTCAGGCCTCTCCCTTCCCAGAGTTTATCTCACAAGACAGACCACTCTTGCTGACAGTCTGCAGGTATCCTAATCAAAACTAGGTGTATCATCAGAATGCAAGCACAGTGATGCACTAGAATAGAGGTATCTCATTAAAATCAAAAGGCACGATATATGGTACCCTCCAGCATTCCTACTTCCACCCAGAAGCAGTCACCCTTATGTTGGTTTGGATGCCTCAGCACAATGGAGACAGGGACAGGCTGCTTCCTGATCAAAATTTGGCCTCCTGCAGTTCTTTGAGCGTCCATTCAGCAAGGGCTTTAGGACCTCCTGGGCAATGCAATACAGTATTCTCCATGGCCTGTGATTGGTCTTTCAGGTAAATGAAGAACAAACTCAATTTCTGTGTATTTTCTAAGGAAAATACACTGTATCCTGTACAGAGTAAAAATTCAGATCAGATAAGTTTCACAGCCTCCCTTTATCCACAGTATATCTAAAACAGTGTTATGGATCCATTGAGTTCAATAACTCCACAAAAAGCATGTTATTTTAACTAAATATATTTTAAAAATCAGAGTTTGGGTTTAAACTTCTTAACTCTTCAAAATCTTCTTTTTTTTTTTTTTTTTGAAGAGAGATTGTATGGGATACTATTGTATTCATAAAATTCAAGGGAATGAAGCATTAAGAGGAGCATAACACTAACAAAAATACCTTGACAGTATATATAATCACACTACTTGTTAGGGGCTGCAGCTCTGCAGAATATATTTGGTTGTATTTTTACACTAAATATTAAACTTTTTAAGCCAAATATTGAGGAAGGAGAGTAAGAAGAAATGACACGTTCAACGAATGGACATATAACAGGTTATAAAACCTGCCTATGGCATGAATAGTTATTCCACAATACCCCAAGGAGACTATGCACTCTAACACATCTAGTGTGACCTTTGTACAGGAAAAAAATACCAGGTCCTCATGCTCTGGACTATGGACTAGTCTGGCAGCAGCCACCCACACAAATTGAGATCAAGGCAGAATCCTCTCAGTCTTATATTTTCTCTGAGAAGTCTCTAACAATGTGTGCAGCAGACCTGTTACCAGAAGCAGAGTTGCTACACATCAAATCAGATGAAGAGCACAAAAATTCCTTCACAGACAGCCTGAGCACACAGGTACTCACAGACAGTGTGAATACCTGCTGGCTGATTTTAAGTTCCTGACATTTCTCAGTTTTCAATGGATGACTGTTCTGCTTCAGTGTTCTTCTCCATCTCCCTGTCCCTGTACCAAGGAGGACTCCTCAAAATGAGGCTGAAGTATCTCTTTAATTTCTTTTTGTGACCTCCACTAAGAAGAAAATCAGCTGTGCAAAAATATTTTCTTAATCTCTGCAAATACATGCTGGAGCAATGCTTTAAAGGGATGCAAGAGTTTTGTAGCTATAGTTTAAGTAACCCAAATAAATTATATGTAATCTGCATCTACATAATAATTAGATCTATTAATATGAGATGATGATGATGATGATGATGATGATGATGTAATTGTTTTACATAGGTGAGACCTTTCTGAACCTCAATATCCTACTGGGCAAAGGTAGCATACCGTTTCCACCTCATAGTAGAACAATTGCTTTTCAAATAGAGAACTGTAAGGGTTTGCAACATTCACCTAATGTATTTTGTCCATAACCTTGCTCTCAGAAATGTGGTGCTTTTTCTACAGAAACATGCATACAGAAATTTACCAGGAATGAGAACATTTCAACAAAAAGAGTCAATAGTTAAGAAACAACCACATGGTTAACAAATTTAGACAGCCTAAAAAATAGATATTTCTGCCAGGTCCACCAGAATACAGAGATATTAAAAAAAAAAAAATAAAAAATCAAATTTTAATGCAGCCCAGGTATTTCAGGATAATTTTTGTTCTTACCTAATAACTTCAGGCCCTAAGCATAGCATCACTTTCTAAGGCTGCCCTGTTCTGACAAATATATTTACTTTTCATGTCTTACTTGCTCTAGATCTCTGTTTCCTTGTGGTAGCTGCTGTATGACGAGGGACGTGGATGGATAGTCTCAGTGCTGAGTTATGTTATTAAATAAATGCTGATATATACTTCCTGCATGCAGAGCTCACTTCTCAGGATTGTTGATCTCTCATAATTCTACTCCTATCTACGATGTTGTAAAAATGATATATGCAATTGTTCAGCTTCGTCTACAAACACTGACAAACTTTAACCTGGACAAGATTATAAATATTTTATGACTACAGAAAACTGATTTAGAGGAACAAAAACCTGACGTTTTTACCCTCTTCTTGTTTCACTTGCTTCATTTTTCACCTTCTCAACTCTGAAGACTCATGGAATATGAATAGAAAAGCATCTCTTCAGCTAGCTGAAAAGACTTGGGCATTGTGGATACTATACACAGTTTCTTATTATTCACATTTAAAGCTTAGAAAGTAAACAAAGATTTACATGCAAGGTACATACCTCAGTTTTAGAACTAGGATATGTGTCTACAAGTCTAAGAGAAAGAGAAACAGAAAAAATATGACATTTTTTTCTAATAAAAGTAGGACAAGTGTCCTGCAGTAGATTGGAAAGAAAGAAGAGCAAATGCCACCTAACTTCTCATACTGCATGGTTGCTATGGTATGTGCATGGCACCAGGTAGAACTTCCCTCAACTCATCAGCAATCATAGAGTGAGGTTCAATGTTCTAGAGAAAAGGATCAAAGTTATAATATTTAAATAAGTCCTGACTCCTAAAATCGAGATTTTAAATCTCCTTGATGCAGTTTTAATAAATACCACCACTGATGCATAGTTACTGTGTTTAAGCCACCAGTTTGACTATGAAATTGGCAGGATCAAGCTAATAGTATCAATGATGAGGATCTTTTGCATTCTTTATATTTCTCACTATTTGCTTTCACTTTGGGTCTTTCTTACTTATTCTCCCTGAATAATATTTTTCGGTGCTGGACTGGTAGTGATAACAGACCAATACTTTTTACTCAGACAGTTCCCTTCTTGTTCTTCTGGGATACAGTTTCTTTTCTCATGACTGCCACAAAACAGAAGTTTGGCCTCTTAAATTACTGGGTCATAAGGATAGCCAATAAAGCCATTTACCTGCACATATCAGGGCCCCTTCAAGCAATGTGCTGCCCTTGCCTCACTACACTGTGATTGTCTATTAGGTTCCTCCTGCTAGATTCAGAAAGATTTTCTCCTCTTTCACCTTTCAGTCTTTGAGCATGAACCCGCAGGGTTGCATGGAAGGAAGGTACAGAGGGTCCTGAGGACAAGAATTACTCTCAAAAGAAGACTAAATACCATCCCAACTATTCTCTGCTGACAGAAGCAGAGATCAGTAGTCCTGTCTTGGCACTCTAGAAAGCTTGGACCTGATTAAGTGTGATTGCACATACACAGCTGTAATACAAATAAACATCAGTGGGTGTATATATATATATATATCGCTAGAAGAAATACCAGTGACTGAGTTCTTGACATTTATCCTATATTAATTACAGGTACTACCTTTTTCAGAATGCTATGATTTAGGATCTTCTCTGTTCACCTGCCTCAAGGTACCTGCCACTAATGGGTTCTTTATGGAAACACATTGTATAAACGGCCTCTCCCATTTATGTACAAAGAACTTCCTTCTAAGAAGGTTGCAACCTGTGACACATAATAGCTTTTTAAAAGATAAAAGCAGGACTGTGCAATATGTTATGAAGTGAGAAACCCCATGGATGTATTTTCCTACAACAGTTGAGTCTAACAAATTTATCTGGAGTTTTGTTAGGGTACAGTTCATCATTCCTCCTCCTACTAAAACTGTCTTGTAATCTGTGGTTATTGCAATGAAACTCAGCATTAAATTTATGTTTTATTCAAACAGTAACTCAGCAATGCAAAATATCTCACAGCTCTATATGGTAACACTGATACTTTCTTGACAAAAACACTAAACATTTGCTTTAGTTATTTCCACAGCTGTGTACAGCACCTACTCTGTCCTTCTGCATGTCTCGCATTCATAAAATAGCTTTAAGTCCTGACAAGATCATAGCTCAATAGCACCGTGGTTAATTTATGCAGTGCACAGTGATATACAGATGAGAACACTGCTTACCAAGGACCCATCATGTGTAGCTCACTGGAACAGTCCATTTGCAGTGAGTTAACATTTTAAGAAACAATCCAACAAGATGAGGGGTGTGGTGGATTTAACCCAGCAATATTAAAACACAGGTGCAGTTACGTTGGTATCAACAGACACTTCATTTAGTACCTGTAGACATTTAGAGTGGCTTCTTCATAAAAATGCTGAGTTAAAAGATCATGCTCTAGAATAGAAAGTTCCTGAGAAACCTTTTCTGTGTTACAGGGATTGACCTCTCCTTTTCAAGATCTGCTGCAATACCTTGCTCAAAATAGCACATAAGTCTGTTTCAAAAATTTTGCACTTTTGTTTACTAAAACACTGAGGAAAAAAAACCTATATGAAATGAAGTTGCAATAATTATTCTGATACAGCTATCAATTATTTTTCTATACAACTGATATTTCATAAAATTTCCGATTTATACAACAGTCAGTTTTACAAAATATTTCTAAAACTTTAAAAGAAAATGCTTATGTAAGCAAAACAAATATTTTGAAGACTCCTAAATCAAGCTACATTTCATACATTTTTATTTAAAAAATAAAATAAATACATGAAAACCATAAAGTTATTGATAGCAAATCACTATTAGTAATACAAATAAATACTCTAATAGTAGTAACACATTATGTTATAAGGAAATACTGTGATGCTTATACAATCTTAACAGATATTTTAGTTTATGAATCAGTCCATTTAGAGGATGTAAGTATACAATTTAAGGAAGAACAACAACAAAAAACAAACAAACAAACAAAAGAAAAAGAAAAAAAAAAAGAAAAAAAAAAACAACACTAAAGTACTGGGTTTGGATGTTGTTACACATTTTGTTTGCTTTCTTTATCCAAAACCAATTTTTAACAGAAGCCTAGGAGTTTAAGCTCTGATTACATCAAACACATATATACTTTTTTCCCCTAGATTATACCCATTTATTTTATCACTGTCTATTATTGGGGATGTTTTTCCAAAACTTACATTTTTGTATCTCAAGGAGATATTAATAGGATTTAATGGTATTCAATTCAGGAACATTCAGTAATGTCTTGTTTTATGACAGCTATATAAAAGTTTCAAAGAGCTGCCCAGATTTGCTATCAAAGAACACTACAACATTTTTGCTTTAGTCAGAGAATTATTGATACTCTAATTATAAAAGTATACTTACTAGTCAAACTGCTCCAGGATTTCTACATTACAGCTTATTTATGAATCAAAGTCTTTTCTCCTATCATGTTGATTCACAAAACTTACATATCATTGCTGCCTCTAGATGTAGTTTGGGATAATTGAAAGCAAAATTCAGAATTTCAGAATCTCCTTTTCCTTCCTCTCTCCTTTTTTAACATTTATTTTTCAATGCTTTGCTTACAGTCCTGTAACAAATACTGCTACCATGCTGGCTAAAATCTCTATGCATAACAGTTAATTGGCTTTCTAAGACATCTTCTTTCAGCAAGCAATGATTATTAAATAGAATACAGTGGTGTTCTTGGAAAGGGGGAGAAAAAAAAAGAGAAGAATAATGGGCAGTAGAATGACAATACAAGAGAAGAAATCTCAGATTAACCCAAACTCCCAGGCCCTAATCACTGACAGAAGAATCTGGTAAATCAAGGAAAAAGACATCAATCCATTCAAACAGGATTAAAGGTTTAAACTGAAAACCAACAAACTTGTAAGCCTTTGTGGGAAAAATTTGCATCAGGATTTTTTTAGAGGTGAAATAGACAACTAAAACATTACCAAATGCCTATTTAGTACCTCATGTGAAGGAGAAGAAAACTATAAAGCAGACTAAAAAATCACTGTAAGTGCTTAAGTCAACTGATTCACATGAGAATGTTGCAGAGTGCAATGAGCTGATAATCATTAACATTTAAAGATGTAAGATTATTGCCATGAAAATAAATATTCATAAAATAAAATTTCATTAAAATTATTCAATGTATTTGTCAACAAAAGCACACCTTTGTTAACAAATGCATATATGTTTCTTTTGAGAACTTCCAGTATTCAGGTTAGAATTACATACTTCAGTTGACAGACAGTTATTAGTGTTCTTTGCAACTGAGAAAAAAAAAAAAAACCTGCTGTGATAGAGATTTCCTTTCTGATTACAGAAGAGAGTTGCCAAATTTGTTTTATCCCATTGTTTAGTGGAAAAAGAAGAGACAGGTGTCATACAGTATGGTTTATATTATCCTTTCTTCTCTTAACATTGTGATTATAATTTAAAAGAACGTGTGATGAAAAAATTAAAATAGAATTTCGATGGTATATGCAATACATCTACACCAGCTTTGTATTGTTGTTGATGATTTTCCAAATGAAACTGTATTACAACCATTCTAAAAAAAAAGAGATGGTTTGTTATACAGCTTTTTCTATTTTAATGAATAGATAAGTAAGTCAATTTTTAGGCAAATTATTAACTATAGTACCTGTTTGTTTTTTGACATACATTTGTATTCCTTCTTACTGCTAGAAACCTTTGAAAAAGAGGTTTAGAAATCATGAATTTAATACCTATTTCTTTCACAGGAACAATTGTTTATCAATGTCAGCTGCTAGTTACTTGTTTTTTAAAAGAAGTAAAAAACCTTGTTAATTGCTAGTTAAATGTTTTTAATAATTATTAATAATCCTGAAGCCATTCCAGTTGAGATGCCCATAACTTAGAATAATTATTTGATTTGCTCTCTGCTAATAGTGTCTCTAAATATCCTTAAGGAAGCTTTTTTCCAATAACTGCGTAGTGGTGTACATCTTATTTATTAAATTTACAGTGGACTTCTCCAATCCTAGTCAGCATATACAGTATGCCACAAATTTAAATAATGACATTCTATGTGTAACTTGTTATTGGGCTGGGGATATTTGACCTAGAATATCATTAACTTAACTTATACATTTTAAAATCACGTTTGAAATGCTGCAAAACTAAGATTGTAGTGAATTTAATTTCAAAGTCATTTTGGATGTCCTTTCAAACCGTATGTGGTAATCCTTGATTTTAGCACTGATGCTAAATGTTAATGAACAGAGCCACAGTGTACCATTTCACCTAGAGCAATGAAAACATTAAAATCTCTTTAGAAGACTGAATAAAACTTTATTTTATAAATATAATCCTTGTTGAAGCTTTACCATTTCACTGTACTTTTGAAATAAGAGCAGATGGAAAATATGGAAGAGTTCCTTTGAGATAGCTAACTAAAGCTACAAAATGAGCACGGTACAGTATTTCCAAGGAACACGGTTCAAAAGTTGTACGATTACTACTAAGGTTGTTTTATTCTTTACCACATTTGGAACAGGAAGTCTGTGTTGTTCTTGAAGAATTCTGAAAAGCAATGTCACAGTCTGATGACCTCTTCTCCTCATTAAAACGTTCCCAAAGACAGCTCTCTGCATGATGTTTTGTAGCTTCAGCAGCCATGAACTAATTTGTACCTCTTATTTTGATCATGCACTGGTGAAAGAACCAAACAATATTTTTCTTTAAACACAGAGAGGTCTTTCAACAGCTCAGCATGCACTTCTACCCTCTTTTTAATCTTGGAGCACCTATTTATTTGCTCTTTTCACCACTAAATCTTCTTTGCTCCTTTCTGCCCCCCTGCAAAGCTGCTAGTTAAAATCTTCAGTGTTTTTTCTTCATAGGCTTAAATCATTAGAAGGGTATTACCATAAAAAGGGAGACAAGGACTTAGAGACATGGTGCACCAGAATTTACATTTCTAATTTTTAATCCAATTAAACTAAAATAATATTTATTTAGCTACAACCTTTCTATAATGGGTATAAATTCACTAAAGCTAATGGAAAATTTTCTTCCTGGAGGAAATTAGTTATAGGTGTTCACTGTGATAACGGATTGGTTCTGCACACTGAGTGACTCTAGATTTTGCATATAGGTAATTAGTATTCAGCTAGTTGATTTGTTTATTTTGCACACCTTCTTTTTTGTGCATGTGCAATTCATTATGCAAGTCATTTTTTGCTCTACATAGTTGGTTCAGTATATGCAAATTATTAGAAGGTACTCTAAGGGCATTCATTTTTAAAACATAAGGCATATACCCGGAAAGAAAGGCAGTACAGGTTGGCATATTTGCACTACAACCAAGTGTTGTTTTTTTCAAGCAGCTACTGAATAAAAGCTTATGGCATTATTACTTGTATTTAAGTTTCAATCAATATATTTTAATCAGTAATCTATGCATTTTGTAAATCCAAATCTATCTAAATTCATGGAGGGCCTCACTCTGCTCCCATTGATTTTGGTTCAAGTAATGAAGCCAGCATTGCTTTTAGCCTTTCAGGCTTTTCTACTAAGGAGAGGATAGACAGGAACCTCTTGGAGAGAAAGTACTAAGTCTTGCCTTTTAAGGGGAGAGAAGCTCAGTGTTCTGTCTCATGAGCCCAGAGATAGCTGCAAAACGGGAAAATCCTTGCCCAGCAGAACTTGCCCCTGCACTTCTCCATCTTCTGTGGGCACACATCCATCAGGGTCCACTCCATGCCTGAGCAGACACCCTGTCCACGAGGACTGCCAGCGTGCCACCACTGGAGCTCTGCGTAACAAGATCTGAAAAGATATCCACCCTTCTTAAGGGAAGTCTGCTGTAAATCTCCATTCTTGCTCTTCTGGCTGTCTGTTTCGAGAACTTTGTGGTCCAAACTACTCAGGGTACTCACAGGTTCTCGGCATGATGGAATAGCACAGAAGCAGCATTACCTGCATCCATAGCTTCCAGCAATGGCTGTTCACCTGCAGAAGCAGGTGGGAGAACTGAGGATAAGGAAATATTTCACTCATTTATTTCATATGGTACTGGATATTTTCCAGAACTATGAACCATTCCATTACCTGGAGAAAATTAAGCCATAGCCAGTGCTATGCATTCTACAAAGAAAGGAAATTAGTGTTTCTAGGATATGATGTTCCCATCTAAAAGATTATTTTTTTAAATTTTATTTCTATTTCTTGGCCTCCAAGGAGTTTCTCAAAAGGATGAATAAGAACAAAATTTAAAATAAAAACAAACAAACAAAACCCAAACCAACTCGCAGCCAATTCTTGCACTACCCTTAGTGTAAATTTTTCATATCCAAATAATCAGGAGAACTTTCTACCTTGCATTCTATGAGGAACAGACACATAAATACTGATTACATTTTTCAGAATGCCAAATATGTAGGCATTCTTCCCTACTTAGTTGTAAGTATCCTGTGTACGTGTACAGATCAGTGAATCATGAGCAAGTACTTTCTTGCTGATATGTGTTATTCCATATTTCTACAGGATTTCTACAGGTTTTATTCAGTCCTATTCAAAATGAAATTAATGTTCCTCTAGCATATTGCTCAGGAGACAATTTTATATTATAATACAACTCCTCCTATCTTTATATGAATAAACAAGCTTTGTTAGAGGATATAATCTATGCATTTTTCCTTTGACTGGGTTTATGTCTTCCATAAGAAAGAGAAATATCATTGGATTGGATGTTATGGTGGGGCAATTCTGTTTGATTTTTAAAATTAAATCTGAAATATATATTATGGCCTACATTAGAGTGAATTCTAGGCAAAGAAAAAGCTGGTTTGTGAACACATCTCTGACTGAAAATGGGCTGTACACCATTAGACTTGTCCCCCATCATGCTCTGGCAACTCCTGCTATAGCATTTTTCTGGAGAAGCAAGGCTTTCCCTTGTTGGAGAAGGATGAGATTATGAAACATTAAAAACACTGGACATAAATATGCGCATGTGATTTAGTCGTAAGGCCACTCTTGGCTATCTTTCCTAGAAGAAAGCAAATGTCAGTACTACCTCCAAAAAGGAGGATACAGAGAGAAACAGTCAGGCTCACTTCAACCCCTGTGAAGCTGATGGAGCAACTATGAAGCTGATGGAGCAACTACTTCTGGAAGCCATTTACAAAGAAGTTAAGGGCAGGAAGGTGTCTGCGAGTAGTTATCATGGATTTACAAAGAAAAAAAAATTTCTGACAAATATGCCAGCCTTCTGCAGTGACATGACTAGCTCATGAACAAGGGGAGAACAGTGGATGTCCACCTGAACTTCAGTAATTTTGTAGCTCAACTTTCACGGTTGTCTGCCATAGCGTGTTCATAGATAAAGGGATGAAGTTAAGACTAGACAAGTGCACAGTGGAGTAGACTAAAAGCTGTCTGAAATGTTGGACTCAAAGTGGCACAAAGTCTAGCTGAAAACCAGTTGTTAACAGTGTCCACCAGGGCTCAACATTGCATCCAATATGGTTTGGCATCTTCATCAGTGACCCAGGCAGTGAGACAGGCTGCCACCTAGGAAAACTGAAGATACAAAAGTGGGAGGTGATGTTGATACACTAGCTGGTTGTGCTGCCTTTTGGAGGGACCTCAGCAGCCTGGAGAAATGGGCCAATAAAGAAGTTCAAATACAGGTAAATAACCCTGGGCAAAAAAATAGAATCCAGTAGTACAGGCTGGGAAATAATTGGTGGGAACGGAGGTTTGCAGAGGAGGCCCTGGAGTTTGTGGTAGACAATGAGGCAGCAATAAGCACTTACAACAAGGAAGGCTAATAGTACCTCCTCGTCTGCCTCAGGAACAGAGTCACATTGCCTGCAAATCAAGGCCATGATCTCCTCAGCTCTTGGAAGACCACAGATGCAGTTCTGCTCCAGTCCTGGGCTCACCAGTGTAAGAAATACACAGGCTTACTGGAGGGAGTATGGCAAAAGATCATGAAGATGATTTAGGGATTAGAGCATGTAACCTATGTGAAGAGTCTGAGAGGGCTGGAATTACTCACCCTGGAGAAGCCTAAATGCCTGATGGCAGGGAGTGAAAACATAGACCCAGACTTTCTCAGCAGTAGAGACAGTGGGCAGAAACTGAAATATGGGCAGTTCCAATTAAATATAAGAAAAAAAACTTTTGTTTGCTGTTCAAACACTGGAGCAGGTTGCCTGGAGAGGTTGTGGAGTCACCATGCTTGAAGATATTCAAAAGTCAGCTGAACATGGCCATGGGCAATGCACTGTAGTTGACCCTGTTCTGAGCAGGGAAGGTGGACTAGGTGATCAGAGATTCTTCATATTCAACCATTCAATGATTCTGTGTTTTTTCACTGCAGGTGAATCAGAGACACCAGGAACAACTTCTGATTATAACAATGACAAATGTTCTGAATTAGTTTCCACAACCATGGGATAATTCCAGGCAAGCTCTGTAGCTTTCATCCTTGTTGTTTGGATTAAAACTATTTTACATCATGAAAATACAAAAAGCCCTTCCCTTTCAGTGTTGGGAAGGTTGATGTCAGTGGACTGGTGTGACTTGTTCACAGTCCAGGTAGTCCAAATAATCTCTATTAGGTTAGAGAGATACATCAGTAGTATGAAGATTTCTGTACCTTTGAGAGTAAAACTTATCACAGCTAAAGAGGGACTACTGCAGCAGGAACAGGCTAGAATTTTGAAAGGAAAAAAAAGTCAACCTCACTTCGTCAAAAAATTACTACACCTTCCTCCCCTAAAATCTGGCGTTTCCAATACTATCTCTGTTTATTATATGATCTTCTGACAAGTTAATACCAGTTAGGTCTAGATTTAAGGTAAGAATTCTCACCATAAGTGTGTACAGTGTAAATCATTAAAGGTTTTTTGCTTCATAAACTATTTTGCCAACTTACTAAGCCTCAAACTTTTCTAAACCTTTCATTCTGAAGAAAAATCACAGATAAGGATATGACAAAACCGAGGAAGTTTCTGAAGTCTTCTGATTCCCTGGAACTGAGGTAGCTATTGAGTGTAACACAGAAAGAGTCCCAGTTGGACTAAGCACCTACCTGTGACTTCTGTATAATAGTTATGTTTCCATGCTATTTCCTCCAACTGCTGGGATAATGGAGTACACTTTGTTTATGAAAGACAGGCTCTGGGGAAAAAGAAGTAGATGCCACACTCTACATCAAAAATGCAGATCCTTGCTCAGCTGCCAGAAGAGGTGAGAGGTGCATTGAGCATCTCAAGGAAAAGGTAAAAAGAAAAAAAAATTGACGGCAATGTCATAATAGGGACATGCTAGAAATAACCTAATCAGAAAGACATAGAAGAGTGTGGTTTAGTACATTTTTGGGGTAGGCTTTTTTTTCTTTGAAAATAATAGGAGCAACCAAAGGGTGCCCTCTTACTTGCAAAGGGAGACTTGAATTATACATAGCTAAGTGCTGGAAAATAGTGTCAGGATGAAGAAAGTCTACTAAGCTCTCAGGACACATTGAGGAGAACTCTTTTAGGAAGATGGAAGAAGGTACTGAGAAGTTTGCAGCTGTTTTAGAACTGATTCTGACTAACAGGGATAATCTGGTTGAGAAGTTAGAAGTAAAAAGTAATTTTGGTTAAAATGATTACAAAACTATAAAGTTCATAAATCTAAAGAAAGGGAGGAATCGGCAGCAGAATAAGGACAGTGGAGTTCAAAAAAAAAGCAGACCATCAAATTGAGAGAACTCGGAGGTAGGGTCTCTTGGGAAGTTATTCTAAGGAAAAAAAAAAAAAAAAGACTGCAAGAGAGTTCACAGTTACTGAAAGGGACTGTACTAAAGGTATAATGGTAGACTGTCAGGATGCAAAGGAAACATATGGAGCACAGTAAAAGACCAATATGGCTCCATCAAAAGCTCTTTAAGAGCCAGGAAAAGAAAAGGGAAAGCAGAAAAATATAAATATAAATACAAAAGCAGGAACAAGAACCTACAAGTATAAATGTAAAAGAGACTATAAAGGAATAACATGCGGTGTAGATCAAAGTGAACATGAGTTTCATCTAACATAAAATGAAACAAGAAAAATATTTTAGAAATAGGAGTACAGTAAGAAGAAGAATGCCTATAGTTTAACAAGGAAAGAAAGAGAACAGCAGATAGTAAAGGATGAAAAGTTAGTGTAATCTTTGCTTCAGTACTCACAGAAAGTGAGATTTGAAGAGATATTTGGAACACACTGCACTTAGTATGGCTACCAACACTGCTTTAAATATCATTCTTGCTACCAAAATATACAAATACAGAATATACATAGATAAACCTTGTGAAATACGTGTGTATCTACCCGGGGAAAAGAAAGCGCTCGCAAAGTATTTATCAAAATTTGTCTGCCCAATTGTGAGAAGAAAGCAAGTGACAAGCTGCAGAAATGCACTGCAGCCTGCATTCACTAAGTTCCTCAATACCTTGGATGACTGACTAGAGAAGATATTTGTCATATTTGCAGAGAAATGGAAATTAGAACAGGTTGAAAATGTTCAGCAGAATGAGGTTTAAATTTTCAGCAATGCTAATAAACAAAAGGCACATCCTGAAATCAACATGATGACATTAAATAAAATAAAGTGCTTAGTAAGAAACACGACTGTCCCTCATGCCCTCTGCAGATTTGATGGAAACCAAAAAGATTACAGTTCACTACCAGTAAGAACCTTTTAAGATTTTATAAGTTAAGTATTTAAGCAGGCTGCTTGGAAAACATCATTGGAGGTGTTTAGGAGCAGGTTTGATAAAGAGAATGGCAAGGCCGAAAAATCTCCAATACACTACCTGATCAATCTTCCCAGTATTGTCCTATACTAATTATTTTATCTTTATTTATTATACTGAGATTTCACTAGATTGAATTTATTCTTTAAAAAAACTATTCAGCATCTTCAAAAACAGAAATTATATGAGATATGAGAAATACGAAGAAACTTGCAGTGTGGCTAGCTTTTTAAAATCAAGCAGCTAAAATAATAGAAGTGAGTGTTCTAAGCAGAACTGAGGGGAAAAGATTGGTGACTAGACAAAAATATTGCCAGGTTTCTCATCTTTTGAGAATTAAAAATTTCAGGATCCTTTTTTCCAACAGCTGCAAGTAACTTTCTTTTAAATTTGTCTTATTTTTCCAAGTACAGAATTGGTTATCTCCCTGGCCTGGCAACAGCACGGCACTTTGACAAATCTGAGACTGAGAAATTTCTGGAAGTTTAGTTAAACTCTGAATTTAGAAGACCTGGATTTTTATGATGTGCTATTCTAAGTTCCATTTCATACTAATGAGTTCAGAAAATGTTGTCTTTTTTATTACCTAAGCCTACCAAATTTGGAAAGGGCACAGATCTCCCAGACAATTCCATTCTTTTGAAAGGAATCTTGGGATTAGCACCGACCATTTGTAAGTCCCATCTAAGTCCCCTACAAATGGCTTTATACCACTGTGCGTGCCACATTGATAAACCAGTCCTAAAAATTCACTTTATATTTTTCAGTTTTGGCAATTAGCACCTGATTGTGGTGATCCAACCCACCCTAACCCCAGAAAATACATTTTTCTTTTGCTGAGGTAGAAATAAGATGCTGTTGATGTATCATTGGGAAAAATACCTTCATTCTCTGCAGTGAGCTGATTCACCAGATGCTGAGACTGAGTCTAGATGGCAATAGCACTTAATTAACTTGCTTCCATAAGAAAAAATGCACCAAGCAGCTTGTCTAAAATCTCATCAATCCTAGAGTGAGACTTTAAGCCTTCCTGTTTTCACAAAGACCC
This sequence comes from Formicarius rufipectus, assembly GCA_013399695.1. Taxonomy (NCBI): domain Eukaryota; kingdom Metazoa; phylum Chordata; class Aves; order Passeriformes; family Formicariidae; genus Formicarius; species Formicarius rufipectus. The sequence continues at coordinate 1,384,420 of VXAU01002296.1, forward strand.
ATGAGTCTTGAGTTCCAGAAACAGGAAAGTGTTATAGACTGAACAGCTTGTTTAGCCTCTACCTTCACAATGTCTCCAATTTCATGGGCAGTTTCCCCAGTAACTCATACACGAGTTAAAAAGTCTGACCTTGGACATCACCCAGAGACAACCACCTGCTTACAGGACTGACTTTTGTTCCCTTTGATTTAATGGAAGGACAGACTCTCTTTCTATTAAAGAGGTCAACTGATCCAAGAGGGATTCTGCTTACAGCAAGAAAAAAAAATCTCTGGTGCAATTTTGTCTAACAGGTTGATTTTTTTTTCCCCTAATCTATGTAGTTTCATCAGAGCTGTAATTTAAACTGTCTCAGTGCAAAATATCTGAAAAACATCCCAAAAATGTAGTCTGCCTTATTTAGCTACTTAGAGACCCTAATGGACTTATTCTCACTGGAGTAAGAGTTGGAGTTCAATACTGTGTGATTTAGCTATAAGATGTATTTTCTCAGCAAATTTAAAATTTCTTTTGAGCTTAAAATTTTAATTAAATAACTGTTAGACTTTCATTACTGATTCTTCCTCCAAAGAGGCTTTTACTATCCCCTCAGTCCTTATAAAATGAAAGATGCAGAAGGGAAGATTTCTGAGGGCAATTCCTGTAAATAAAGAGCAGACAATGTAACAATTTATCACAATCCCACAGATTCCAATACATGAAAATTTGAGGCTCTTCCTTTGCCATTCTTACAGTAGAACTTCATAGCAAATAGTGCCTGATCACACATTGTCCTCACTAGTCTCTGAAAAACAGTAGTCAGGACTGGTAAGCACCTGGCCAGTGTAACCTGCTTTGTGGGAGAGAGGATTATCATGGCTTTTATCTGGAGAGAGGAAGGCCACTATCTAGGATTCGAAGGAAGTTAGTTTTACTCCTGCTTACAGATAAGTCTTCTACAATAACTCCAAATAGGAAGAGCTTGAGGTTCATGCACATTTATTTGACTTTTCCCCTTTAATAGTAATTGTAAATTTTGCTATTCCAAAGAACTACCACAAAACCTCTATGCTAAACTAAAAAGCTGGGACACCATTTCCTTTATCCAAAGACTTCTTGATGCACTGAGAATAATAAATATAGTATAGACTAAGTGGAAGAGCTTGAATATTACCTGTAAGAAACAGCTGTTTCGTGATTCTCTAAAGTTTCAGATCCACATTAAAACAATTCTTCCTTAAGGTGGTTGTTACTGAAATTATGCATCTCTGCTTCTTTACAGTGGATTACTCAATTGCAGTGCCTGTCTGAAATCACTGCTTCTATAAGCCAAAAATATAGTTGTCTTTCCAAAAGAAAAATGTAAATCAATATGTTCTGGTGGTGTACTACTTCCCTATGGGGCTTTGGCATAGCTCAATTTAGCTGCACTCCCTAATTACATCCCTGTACATGGTAGGGGAGTTGGAATTAGCTGATCGTTACAGGTCCCTTGCAATTCAGACCATTCTAGGATTCTAAGAACATACCATAACACCTGCCTTCCCATGCTTTCTAGTCTGAAACTTCACTAGGGACTAGGTAGTTTCCTTGACTTTGGCTCCTGAAATCATTCTCAGACGGCTTCCAGAAGAAGTGATTTGGGACATTACAAGCCTACCTGTACATGCCTGTGTGAGATTCTTTCTAAGTAAATTGGGTATGTAAGAATAATGAGATAGATAGGAAGATGGTTTCTGTGTTTATTAAATATTATTTCACCCATCTATAATCATAATGGCATTGTTTTTATAATACTCCCACGCAGTTTCTAAAACCTTCAGTCTCCTTCAGCTGAGCAATGACAAGATATACGTCTCTTTAAGAACCCCTTGCAAGTTAATATGCCACTTCCTGTAGATTTAAAATTGTACTGAGAAGGACTCAGGATTCTGAATCTGTGGTGAGGGTAGTCAAAGTAGGCATTTTTCTTCCTAGTGTGACTACAGTTCCAAAACCAAGCTGAGTTGTATGGTCATATAGAAAATGTAAAAGACAAAATGTAATAACACTGATAGTGTCAGTGGTACAAATCAACTTAAGTGACTACTTTAATTCTGAAAATTCTGAAATCTATTACTCTATGTTAGCAAAGGAATATTTGAGCTATCTATACATATTGCTTTTAGCATCTTCCATCCAAACATCTCAAAATTAAAAAATAGTAGGCAAATGCTATTTGGCAAGCATTATCTTTCTTTTCATTCAGACAAGGAACCTGAAATAAATGTAAGCAATTTAGTTGACAAATAATTAAACTATAGGAAAAATACCCAAACCCAATATGAAATAAGCTTCCATATCCATAATTAAGTGAAATTAATAGTAATGTGTTATTCAAAGACAACTGCAAAGGCATAGGCGAATTTTATAGAACGAGGAAACAATTTTATTTTGACCAGCAACATTTAATTCAGGTTTTAAACAGAGCAGAGAGAACCTTTGCTCAGTCATGCAAGTTCTGATTTTGATTTTATGGTGACAGCATTTTTAGTATTTCACTTTTTCACCACTAGATGTCCCCAGCCAGTCACAGTACTTTGCTTTCACTGATCGTATCTTCGTAATCTGAAAAGGTAGATACTCCTTTTGAAGTGCATATTATTAAGATATCATGACTTTCACTCCAGAGTTCACTTTATCTGGAAGATTAGCAAGAAGAACACAACAATTTCATTCTCTGCTTAAGATACAACTTCCCAGTTTAGGAAGCAATTAAGAATCATGTATGCTTTCTTCTCTGAAAATATTTAAGTAATCAAAGCCTTTTAAAAAATGAAAATCCGTGTTGTACAAATCCTTCTATATCAAAAGGGAAGCCTTAACAGGTTTGGGTTTTTTCCTGTTACTCAGTTTCTTCCAAAGAATGTGTAAGAGTTTTAAAGAACGATTCACAGCTGACTGAGCTAACAGCAGGAGTCTTTCTTAATTTGAGTTTTAATGGATCTTTAAAGTAAGATGAGAGCAAAATCTGGAATGATCACAACTATCATTTTAAGCCTTTCCCACCTCCCCAAAATGACCCCTGCAACAAAGTGTAGGAGTCTGGAAACAAAACTTTCATATTAGATTCTTAAGATGGGCAAATTGAGCTATAATTAATTTTGCAATACTTTGCCTTTACTGACATGCAGTAAGCTCTGTGAGGCTTACTCTCAGCTGTAAGCACTGCTTACAGTGGATCAGCACAATGGAAGGATGTGTCTTACTTTCAGGGATGCAATAAGGATTTCTAAAAGGAAAATCACAGAAACACTTCTTGAACTCTGCCAGGCTCAGTGTTGTAATGAATTCCCTGGGGAGCCTGTTCCAACACCCTACCACCAAAAAGGTGCAGAACCTTTTCCTAATATCCCACCTAAACCTCCCTTGACACAACTTCTGGCCATTCCCTCGAGTTCTGTCACTGGTCACCACAGAGGAGAGATCAGTGCCTGCCCCTCCTCTTTCCCTCACAAGGACCTCATGCAACTGCAATGAGGTCACCTCTCAGTCTCCTCATCTCCAGGATGAACGGACCAAGTGACCTCAGTCACTCCTCATATGGTTTCCCCTCAAGCTCCTTCACCATCTTTGTTGCCCTCCTTCATATGGCTGGTGTTTGGTCAGTCGTCTAATTTCTTGAGATCTCTCTGTAAGGCCTCCCTGTCTGCAATGAAATCAACAGCTTCTCCCAGTTTTATGTAATCTGCAAACTTAGTATCTCTGCCAGTCCTGCATCCAAGTCATTTATGAAGATGTTGAAGAGTACAGGACGCAGGCTGGAGCCCTGTGGAACCCCAGTAATGACAGGTCACCAGTCTGATGTCACCCCATTCACTGTTACCCTCTGTGCTCAACCTGAGAGCCAATTTCTCACTCAGCACATGTGTTTATCCAGCTGCATGCTGGACATTTTGTCCAGAAGGATCCTGTGAGAGACAGTACCAAAAGCTTTACTGAAATCCAGCAGGTCTCCAGCTGGATTCATTTAGCAGCATGTTTCTCACTCTCAGGGCATCAAGTAAAATGTTAGTACTGTGTACCTGGGTACCTCCTGTCCCAAAGAGTAAAAAAAACCAAAGCAAGTACTCTGCAGTTTACTCACATCCCTGGAACAATGGCAAACACTGACTAGGGGTCCATAAACTCCAGTGGTTTCATCAGCAGAGCCACCACAATGGACTGTGTCTATAAAAGGTGTAATTTTGCAGTTATTAACAAGAAATAGATATGAGAAACAGTGAAGCAAAGCCAAGTGCTTTTTTTGCCATCCATTTGCTATTGTTACTTAGGTATTTCCATCTCCAGAACTCAAGAGAGATACTATTTGCTACCAGAAACAGGGTTTTTTTTTCTGGTTTGTTTTGTTTTGTTTTTCTTTTCTGTAAAGGGTATCAAAGAATTTTACAGTGGAAAAATTCCACTGTATGGAAAAATGGCAGTCTTAAAGGTAAGTTGGCTCAGAAGAATGTTGAAAGGCTTTTTCTACCCTTTTTTTTT
>VXAU01002296.1:1388937-1412091 GCA_013399695.1 Formicarius rufipectus
TTTTTTAATGAGAGGAATCTTGGAGTTTGTTCAGGGTTTGGTTTTGGAAAGATAAATAAGAGTCTAATTTGTACTTTGTTCCTCTCAAAATTATTTCCTCTGTAGGACCAATCATCAGTGCTTTCCCCTCTCGCTCAAAAAAAAAAAAAAAAAAAAAAAAAAAAAAAAAATTACAGGACTCAGGGAAGCAAAAAAAGTGAGTAGTCAAATCTGCAGCAAAAGAGACCAAAGTGAAATGTTTCCAAATGTAAGCAGCAAAGGTTTCCCTATGCCAGGGAAAATCTTCATGGGCCCCATTCCAGCAGCTTTGCAGTCCCCTATGAGCATCTGCCCCACCAGGAGTTCCCGATTGCTGTCACCTGCAGTAGCTTGGCACTAAACCCTCGTAAGTCAGCCTGAATTTTCAATTTTAAAATTTTCCCACACCTCTCACCTGTGCAGTCTGTGGCTCAGCCGCTGGCGTGCACAGGGGCTAGGCAGAGCTGGAGCATGGAGAATGCCATATTTTCAGAGCGTGAGGACAGCTCCAAGCCACCCCAGTGCTGAGGCAGGGCTGGCACGCTGTGGTGGGCTGGGATGGCCCTGGGAAGGCTGAGACTCTGCTGTCTGCTCTTGCCCCCATCTTGTTCATGTGATTCCCTCTTTGCCACCAGCCTTTTCCCCAGGGAACAGCTGGATACCCAGGGGAGTCTGTGTTTGCCACCTCCAGCTGTGGGGTGAGCAGTCCGAGGGGTGGCAGGTGGCCCTGGGGAGGAGTGGCCATGCTGCTGGAAGCCCTCCCACACACCTCCCTGAGCTGTGGCATCTCTGGGCTCATGTGCCATGTGGTGGCCCAGGATCCAGTCCCTTTGCTGGGCCAGGGATAGCAGCTGGCACAGAACAGCAGGCATGGGGGGAACGGGAGCAGCAAGATGACAGCACAAGTACAGTGGAAGCAGAGTCACTCCTGCTCTGCTCACCCTACCTCACCAAAAGGGGTGGTTTCTCCCTCCCATGGCAACATGCGGTCCCAGTTTCTTCGTGTTTAGGCAGTGAAATCAAACAGAAGAACATCAATGTCACAAATATCTTAGAAAAAGTAGCCATCTTGGCTAAACATAAGTCAGATGAGATCCTTCGCTCTTTTTCTTTCCATTTTTTTTAACTGAACTAGCTGGAGCAGTGTGTATCCTCTTCTACCTACAACTAGCTGGAGGCAGCACCTTGTGAAAGGGCTATGTGAACTAGAAGTAATTTGGTACTTCTTCACTTAGGCCTCAAGAAAATTAAGCCAAACAAATTGCAGCAAGTGGGCAGGGCATTTCTCCAAAAGTCACCAGGGCTTACAGCACAGTTTTACTGCTGGCTTCCTTTGTCACCTTCAAGTCCCTGAAGATGTCTGAGCATCTTCAACTGCAAAACAGAGATAATATGCAACCATTCTAATTCTGTGTGAGTCTGTGAGAGTGTATCAGCTTCTAGGAACTAATCTATTTTACATGTTCTGCGTGCTCATTGCATCTTATAATGACTAACAAACTCTCACAGAGTGAGGTAAGTGACCACAGAGTTAAGGGTTTCCTGAATAATGTGCAGGGGTTTACTTTTACCTCCTCTATACCCTAAAAGACTTGGAGAAGCATCCCAGTATTTCCAAACCTGAGAACAGAGGTGTTTTATTGCCTGGATCTTTCTCCAAAACTAGGAGAGAGTATCTGAATTAACAGTGCAAAATTTCTGTGACTTTTTCCACGGTAGAAATAGTGTTCAGAGTGCTCAAAATGTAACTTGCTCACAAGGGACGTTTGACAATGTAAAAGGAGAACATTTCCTCCCTGAAGTTCACGTGGTAGACTGACTAAAGCTCTCTGGGGGTTCCCCTTCTGCAGATCTCAAGAAGGGGAAATATTGCCAAATATATCAGATCATCTCTTTTCTTCTACACCTTCCTGTCTGCAGGCAGAACTCCCCTTAATACCCCATAGAGTTCATCTGGTGGACAAGGTAAAATCTCAGCTTTTCTTTTTGTCATATGCTGCACTCATTAATTTTTCCCTCTACACTCCCAACTTCTCTGCTTTGTCTTCTCTCTATTAAAAAACCATATGCTTTCTCAGAGGCTCAACTGTCCTGATACCATAAAGCATGGAAAGTTCATTGACTACATAAGCCCACTCATTATCCCCTTCTACTGAGTCAACTTCTGCCTTATTTATCCCTCTCATCTTTTTCCAGAGTACATTCATCTTGCTGAAAATTCATGTGTGGTCTAAGCTCGCCATCTAGGCTCCTTAATAGAGACATAGAAAATGATTCATTTCATGTCTGTTTTAAACCTTCAGAGGATAAAATTACTCACCTTGGAAGGAGTTTTTCTATCTCTTCCCCTCTCTGTCTAGAGGAAGTCTAGACAAAAGTTTAGACCGAATGCTTAACATTCTTTGATGAAAATTAGATGGGATGACTTTCAGTCCCACTTACCAAAAGTTTTCTCTTAAATAGTTGCTATGCTCCTCCACTCTATAGTAGTTTTGGAGTTTGCAGAAATCTCTCAGGGAACCTCAAAAGGAAGGAGTAATGACTTATAAAGCTTGCTAAGCAGTTGATCCACTGAGCCAAAAAATGACTGGAAATACTATACTATCTTCTTCCCCGGAAAAGGTTAGTGTTGCCTGTCATGTCTGCCTCTGCAAAACATGGAATGTCTGGGAAAAGGGAATATATCACTTCCAACAGCCTCCACCATCTCACCACTTTACTTTTCAAAATTACAAGGTAGAAACCCAGAAAACACTAAGTTGCTCCCGCAAAAAGAACATTCAAATTATCATAACTCAAGAATCCATGAACAGCTCAGTTGTCCAACATTGTAATGAATTTAAAGTCATGAACAGATTGGCACACATATATAGCTCCAGCACTCTGTAGGAGGAACTACCAACATGAGTACTATATCATATAAATATGTGACATGTAGGTTCCCTTGAAAATTCAGTTTTAATAGCTCTGTTAGTTACCTTCCTAGGGATTCCCTCTGAATGTAGTTCTCTTTTCTAACATAAAAGCTGGGAACCTATCAGGTGTTCTGCTAGACCTCAGGCAGGCCTCAGACCCTGCATTAAATCGTTATAGTCTAGGAACACGTTTAAAAGATGTTTGTTTCACACATTTTATCTTTTTTAATGGATATTAAAATATTCCCAAGAATTGGCAGCAGTGAAGAGGAAATTACAGTAATCCTCTGGGAGTCCCTGAAAGCAGTCCTCAAAGAAAAACAAATGTTTTTTTGAAAGGCATAGCACTGGGCAGAGAAAATCCTTATGATCCTTTAGGATCATAATTGCACATTTTAAGGAATGTAATACTCCTCCAGGAGTACTGCTAAAATCTGCAAAGCGCAATAGATAATAATAATAATAATTTTAACAATAATAACAACTTAAAATTAGTCTGCAGGATGTATAAAATCAAACTTGGGAAGACTAGTGCTTATATTTTATCTGAGGGAGGAGCTCTCCAAAACAATCCCACATTTTCTATTTGTTGTTGACTAAACCAACAAAAGAGAGAGAGATTCAGGTTTTCCCTACTACCAGAGAAGAGGAACACAGAATGACAGCAATCCCATATCTCAGTACTGATATGCCAGATTACTAGCACAGAGCATCAGCACTTCTCAAAGAATTGCTGAGAGAGTGGAATAATAAAATACTCATCGTTAAACCTTTTAGCACACACAGAATTCTATCAACTACTGAAAAATCATTACTGAACTCTGAAGAGTATAAAGTAGCCATCAGTACAATCATAAAATAAAATGTGAAACCACCATTCATCTACTTTTACATCAGACCATACAGATTAAAATGCACTGCTACAGAAGTACTTCAGGTATCGACTGTTTAAAACCCTTCTGTATCAAGGGGACTCTTTGGCTGAGGTTCAACTCAAGATTAAGAGATGCCAGTTTGAGTGCCTGTGTGTAGAAACCCTCTCTGCATTAGGTATCTGAGCTTCCATTACAGTCAATGATTTCAAGGCAGCAATCCAATAATAATTCAGTTCCCCTTTGAGGAGCTGGTCAGTTGAATCACTCTTCAGGTGGCTCTGACCATACTGACCAGATATTGAGTTTAGTGGAGTTTAGACAGTTCACTCACAGGTAGACACACAACTGTCTGAATCCCAAAGTAAATCCCATCACTTTAAAGGACTTTATAGCATGATATTAGGGAACTTCCCGAGTACAGCATAGTTTCATTCTGTTGCAGCCTGCTTCCTCTAAAATTCAGCATGGTCCCTAGCTTGGCAGAGCAACTTAAATGCTGTACGCCAATTAAGGTATGAAATTGATCTACTTCTGCCCTTTGTGTATGAGGCAGGATATATTATTTAATTGCAATAACATATGCTATTATATTTTCTCTCAAGTCCCTGTTTTATTCAGTGTAGAAGTCCGATGGTACAGGGAAAAAAAAAAAAAAAAAGAAGGAGAATTTCAGGCACAAAAAAAGACACTGAACACTTGTTTAAGGTTTACATGACTTACAGAATCTTTTGGGGAATATTTATCAAGTTCTTTGCCATTGTATTACTCACTGATTATTTCTCTCCCTCTGAACCTCTCTCTCTACTTCTCCCTTTTTTTTTTTTTTTTNTTTTTTTTTTTTTTTGACAGGCAAGTGACTTTTACATTTTTGCTCCTCCCAGATTCTAATTCAAATTATCTGAGAAACAACTTACATGTAGAAGCTGGATACCTCAGTTCAGCCAAAGCATTACCAAAAACAGACATAAGGGAACTGATCTGTGATACATTCTCAGACTACATCCTAATGTGTTTAGAAATCACTGACTCCAATGAAAAATGACAGTAATCACACTGAGAGAAGAAAAAGTCACTAGCTGTAATTTCTTATATTAAGAAATTTTTACAGTACTCCAGCAACTGTAAAATCAAGCCTTTGGGGATCTCTCAGTCTACTGAATCTGAAACCTACTGCCCACTGATTCCCAAGAGGTTGCCCTAACCACACCATAACCAGTTTTTTATCCTCTGATTTTAACTAGGTCAGAGCTCAGCCAGGCCCATTGATGAACACCATGAGAAGGAGAGATAGAGGTCTTGAACCCTACTCAAGGGCCTGCTTATGAATCAGGGATTAAAACATTATTGGAGAAAATGTGCAATCAACTGGTTAGCAGGCTCTAGATGCCACTGTTGCTGTCAGGAAAACAAATCAGATCTCTCAAGCCTGGCGCTAGCCACTGCCCTTCCATCATTTAGAAACACTTTTGGCACCTAATCTAAAGAACTTCAATAGCTTCTGCCTTATTAGAATGATTTCATAGAGTTTCTTTAGTCCCTTTTTCAAGTAACTGAACACAAAGACCTATAAATAAGTTTGAAATTACTGTCTCTATCACACACCACCATGGAGGACATAAAATCTCCTGGGAGTTTGATCTGTGTTAATTAAATAAATAAAAAAAAAATTAAAAATCTCCATAAGGTCTAAAGCATGCTTAATGAATTAACGTAGAGGCCCCATTGAGCAAAAGCCTTTTAAACTCCAGTCAAACAAATCAACTCACATTTTATTATTATCCACTTTACAAATTTAATCTGTTGCTTTATATCATGTGAAACCAGTTTTTCATAAATGCTAATTAAAACCATTAATTTCAATCACAGACACCACATCTTCTTCTTTAACAACTGGGTTTACTCTGCCAGATTTTTTTCCCAGCATGCAATGAGGAGCACATACACATGATTGTTGTCTGACTTTCTACTGTTAGATCCTAATCAGGAAGGAAGATGAGTAGGAAAAACCATGACAAATTCACAGTTTAAAAATCTGCTTAAAGTCCATTTATGTCTTGCTTTCTTGACACATATATGTTTGTCTTGCACATGCATAGTAATTTTTCCAATTTTTCCTCAAGCTCTTCAGACTAATTTATTTCCCAACACTTCATCATAAATCAGAAATACTAGAGCCCTTCCTACACAAAATCATGGAAAAGAACAACTTTAAGGATCATCAGGAAATCATCTCATCCATTCCCCAGATCTACAGTGTGACAAGTTGTACCACATCCTTCCTGATGAATGTTCATATAATACAATTTTTAAAAGCAACAGAAGTTGAAACACCTTCACAGGAAACCAGACACTTCTCAGCAGCAACATGTAGGCCTTAGTATAAGCTCAGTTTTTACTATTGTCTGTTTACTATATCTGCTAAGTAAGAAGTAAAGTTGGAGTTTTTTTTAATTTTTATATTTATGCCATGTTTATATTATATATTGATGTGTAGTCATGAACATAAAAATTTGCATATTTCATAACAGTATAGTCATGTTTATAAACTTTGCATGAAAATGCTCCTGGCTATTTAATTTTATTAGAAAAATATGTCTCACTATTAGAAACAGCAAGTGTTTTTCAGAAGCTACATATTATGATTTTAACACAGTGATGATTTTCTTTTAGTTTCATACCCTCAGACCTATTTCAAGAAGCATGAAATTGCTTGAGCCATTCCAACATATGATTTTTCTTCTATCAGGGGATTCCTTGCACACTTTTAATCCAGGATAGTCTTTACCTTTTTTCCTAAAACTTAGCTGGAATGGGAAAATCAAAAAACAGAAAGAGTGCAACTGTAGTAGCTGGAGTTACAAAAAGATTTTCTAATGAATGAGCCATATCCATGACACTAAAAAAGTGACAAAATGACACCTTTGTAACCTCTTTCTCATTCTGTGTCATAAGCAGGTGAGAAATCTGAGATGACAGAAAAACTCATAGGAGTAAAACCGATGCATTTAGAAGGGGAGAAAACTGAGTAATTTCTGAAAAACCAGTAGTAGAGTTTTCTCTTATATTCAGTAGGTTTGTTCCGAAGAGGAAAATGTAAGTAACTATAAATCAACATATTGAGTGGCAGCAGTAATAATGTTGCAAGAAGGAAAAAAAGTTAGAGGAAAACAATGGGGCATTTCCAAACTTAGAAATTTAACAATGGCCATATTAATTTCAAAAAAAACCAATGTGAGTATTTAGGCAAGAACAGGACAGTGATTTCTAAACTGGCAGAAAGTGGCAGACTGAAAGACAGCCACAAGTTAGTGCAAACACAGACTTAAGCTCCAGTGATGAAATAAAAGTGTCATGGAGGATTTCTCTGCTACTCATTAGAGAGTGATATCTGATCAGTAAATAGGTATTCTATTGGGCCTAAAGCACTCACAGCACTGAACAATCACCATCAATTTTCACACTGAATAGGAGGCACATATAATGTGCTTGGGACCCAGTAAACAGACTCTCTGAGAATTTTGAGAGTAATTCAACTAAATACATAAAAACACAAAAATAAAATCAAGGAAAAATTAATTGATTTTCATCAGAAAATATCAGGCTAAAGGTTTTACATAAGGAAACTATTCATAAATCTATTTATCTTTATGAAAATGGAGTCTAAAATGAAACCAAAGCAAAATGGTAACATTAAAATCTATGACATAAGACGAACCTGTCTTGTGTACATTTATTGTGATACTATTTTATTGTGTCAGCACCTTTGCATAAAATACACACTCTTTTCTTCTAGCTCTTCTTCTAACTTCTAGCCTTTTTAAGTCTTCCCCTTTTTTTACTCTTTCCTTACATTACCTTATTACCCAACAGTCTTAGTCTTACTAAGGATACAGCACCTTCTTTTTTTTTTCCATATTCTTAGATAAGTAAGATAAATGGAGAAACTTGATGTGTTAGACTGCAAATGTTAGAGGGAAAAGAGTCATAAAGATTCCAAAACTATGGTGAATCATTTGGACATGACATAGAGACAATTTTTAAGGAAAAAGCTATTGATAAAAACATGGGCAAGAAGCAAAAAAAATTAGTCCAAAGAATTATAACAAGGGAAAAAGCACCATTTTGGAATTCAAATATCTGAAATTAAAAAAGCTTCTTAAATCTATGGCAAATTACAATTTTTAATTAGCTGTTTAGCAATAATCTCTTCTATTAACAGCACAGACTTTTTTCAGGTAAAAGTATACATAGCTCTACTTTTTTTCTGATACCATAAAGATCCTGGTCATTGAGGGAAAGGAAAGATTAAAAAAGGATTGATTATATTTGCCACTCAAACCTATTTTCAAAGCAATTGAGAGCTAGATGTGCCCTACCATATATGCAACACAGATGTGTACATGTACACGTACGTATTGCTTAAATCTGTCTACCCAATTCCAGATATTCAATCTACATCACACGCTGGGTGACACCAAACTCTCAATGCGCATATGCACAAAACCACTGTAGGGAGCACATCTGTGTGGCCATGGTATGCACATATAGGAATATTTCTCTGGGAAGACCAAGCCCTTGGATGCAAGACAGACATTTCCGTATGGAGGCCAAGTCCTTGCTCTATGCTCCAGGACTTATTTCCACAGAAGAAACTGGTGGCGAAGCATAACTACATTTAGGATCAATTTTAAAAGGGCATGTTTGAACATCACATGTTTTGTAGTATGTTGAAAGAATATAGATCCCACTCTCTTTATGTCTAAAAATACTTAGTGACATTTGAAAGAAGGAAGTATGGTCCTAAATATAGATGTGGGAGATTTCAGCATTGTCATCCTGTGCTGCTAAAAACTGTGATAAAATAACCAGACACCCATTGTTCCATATATACAGATCCATTACCAGAAACTGAGCAATTACAGAACACTGTGTATTTTTCATATTCAGGGCATGATTTTGAGTCCTTTGCTCATGCTTAACAGTGCTTTCTTTCTTGAGTATCTCCACTCATGTCAGTAATAGCACTCATACAAGATGATTAAATATATCCTAAAATCATATTATTTTTAATATTCCTTTATTGTTCTTTTAAAATACAAGTAGGTATAAATGTATCCTTTCATTTTCAATTTTCTTTCCAGAATAAATGAACTGAAACAATCACAGCTAAATTTTTTATTGGAGTAAAATAATAAAATGGTTACTTTAAATCTTAGGTTTATCATGGAAAGATAATGGCCTTCACATGAATTGAGAAGCCAAGATTTTTTTCTATTAATTATGGCTATTAATTGAAAGATATGTTCTAACTGCTTTGGGAAATACGAAGGAAGTGACTGCTATTAGGAAAGAAAAAATGTCTCAGATTTTTGAAAGCAATTCTGGCATTTTGTGATAAATTGCTGAACATGCCTATTGTAATATGACATCCCGTTCTAAGGACACTTTGAGGGCAGTAACACATGAATAGCCTTCCTGCCCCTGTCAAATTTGCAGAACACGAATGCCAATAAAACCTCAGGTTTGGAATTCGTTTGGTTTATTTGTTTGGTTTTTGTTTTGTGTTGTTTCGGTGTTTTTTTAATAATGGATTTTAAGTATGAATTGATCAAAGAAGGGACAGGAAAATCAGGACCTGCTTACCTTCTCAGCATCAGAGATTTTAAAGAACTTACTTTTGTTCTATTGTTTTCTCTCTCTTTCATCTAGCTTCCTTTTTCTTGGCTTGAGAAACCTCTGATTGTCTGTCAGAGAAATGATTACTTCCCTACTACCTTGTATCCAGGCCAGCTATTCCAATTAATAAATAACACTTTGGATCTATCACTGTGCCAATCTAAAGTTTCTGAGTGACACCAGCAAACATGATGCAACTTTATGTCTCATGCCATTTCTACCTACTTCTTGTAGCCAAGAGGTGAGAGGAAGTCAGCATGTGAGAATCTATTTGAGTGGGAAATCGTTAAGTTGCACTAGATTCTACATCTTTCAAAATACCACACCACATTTGCTGCTCTGTCTTTTATTGAAAGTACAACAAAAAGCCATGAGAAGAGGTATTAAGGATGGTTAACTATACTTTCTCATCCACACAATAAGTTTTACATGGCTGGAAATCTTTCCTCCAGAAAAACTGAAGTGGAGAAGTGTGGCCCCCAGGAGGGCACCAGAGCTTACAGAATCATAGAATGGTTTGGGTTGGAAGGCACCTTACAGGTAATCTAGTTCAAATCCTCCTGCCCAGGGCAGGGACACCTTCCACTAAACCAGATGGCTCAAAGCCCCATCCAGCCTGGCCTTGAACATTCCAAAGGAGGAGCATCCACAGCTTCTCAGGGCAATTTGTGTCAGCATCTCACCACTCTCACACTAAAAAATTTTTTTCCTCTTATCTAATTTAAATCAACCCTTCTTCAGTTTAAAGCCATTTCCCCTTATTCTATCACTACATGTCCTCATAAAAAGCTTGAACGCAACGGAGCCACCAGCCTTGACCCCACTGTGGAATGCACCTGACAGTCGCACAGGGACAGTCATGTCTTCATTCCCTGTTGCTGTGCCCTTCTCCCACCCTCAACACAGATGGTGTTTCACAACTAGAGGACAGACAAGAAGCTGACTCAGGCCTGGGCATTAGCCAGGACTGACAAGTAACAAGCACTGCACCTGCACACCCTGCTCTAACAGTGATTTTCAGCAGCATGCATCTAAACGTGATTCAGTTAAGAACACCAGGCCTATGTCTAGACACTCTGCCATCAATCTACAGTAGCCATGTAATAACATCAATGCACCCAGTATAGCACATGCAAAATTTTACACATAACATACACAGCATCTATATATAACAGATAAACACACTTCTGTAAGTGTTACCCTCTCCCTTAATACTTAATAATAGTTTTCTCACTTCACTGGCCACTATAATACAAAGAATTTTATGGCAATTAAAATGGTTTTTTTTCCAGTTTCTCCAATACAATGACCTCCAGCCTGTTCAGAACATCCCTGAACATCACTGTAATACAAAAACACAATTAAAAAACATTTTAGTTGTCAGAGCTTGCTGCAGTTAAGTTATGCCTTTTGATATTTATAAATAAGTAATATATTTCAATCAGAAACATATGCTTTCTTGTTTCTCCTTCCTGAAGAAATAGTCTGAGAAATATTACCTTCAGTAATGTTGCAGGCACACTATTTGCTGTATGCATTTTCTGTATTGGCTTTTCAGACATAGAACATATTCTCCTTCAGTTCTAGCAGTGTGTCTCCCCTTAGACAAGGCTGTGCTATATAAACCAAAGTAACTTCCTCTTTTTCACAGAAAACTCGTTCCCCATTTATTAAACAGAAATGTTAAGCAGTGACTAATATAAAAGCGTAACTATTTTGACTACTGTCAGCCTCTCAGAGAAATGTCAGGATATTACTCTAAAATTAGAAGTGAGAACTATTTATAAAATGCTGCTCCTCTAACACAGTTCTGATAAAGAGGTCACAAAAAATAGCACAGTATTGTTTAGCAAGTGTCCAACACTTCATATGACAAAAATCAAATACATGTGTCAGTCTAATGAATAGCAATACTATTCAATACCAAAAGCTAAACGAAAAAGGAATACAGACAATGACTATTTCCTTACAAGATCTACTGCATTTAGAAAAAAAATAAAATACGTCAATATTTTGATATCATTTTAAATTATGGGTATAATTTCTCTCCTTATTTTAAATGTTGCAGCAAATACATAATTTGCGTCACATTTTGCAGACAATATTTTATAGACTTTTCAGTAAAATCATGAGTACACTTAATACAGACTTTATGATGGTTAAATTCAGAAAATAATATGCCATTTCATTACTAACACTCAGGATGAAAAACATATTTGCTGCTCTGCAAATGGTTCTGAATCCAATTTTTCTTCTATTGTATTTGGCATTGAAATGCATTTTTTGCTTATATGAGTTCTAGACGTTTTTCTAATCAATTCAGAAGCTTTCAGGAAATAAACTCTTTATGTCAAATCTCATTCATTAATATTTCATTTACCATACAAAAAAATTGCATCTCTGAATAGGAAAAATATTAATCACTTAATGGAGGTTTACAAATAATTTTTCTGAGGTTGAGGCAGTCTTTTCAAAAGTTACCATGCATATGGATTTTCCTTGGGTATGTTATCTTTTTCCATAGAAGTTTTTTTTCTAGGCAAAATTTTCCCAATTTTTTTTCTTCTGCTTAGAATTTTAAGAACAATTAAACATATTTAAAATTTAGTCCATTCTAGACAAATCTGAAATACATGGGCTTCTTAGAAACGTCAGATGTAGTATGATCAGGGTTAATCTGTATCTGTGAAATATATTGCCATGTTAGAAAATCTTTGGACATGTAGATGCCTACCATCTGCTAGTACTACAGTGCTTTTCAGACCCTCTGATTTTATAACTTTTGAGCTTTCTACTGCGTGCTCATAAGAATTAACATACCTATCCCAGAAATTCTTAAATGCTCCTATTCTTCCCTTAAATAAGAATAAGTAGGTTTTGACATTCCAACCATTTTGTTGGTTTTGACACCTATCAACTTCCATATCCAAAGGCCAAGAGACCATAACTGCAAAGATTAGCAACTCATCTTTGGTTTCCAAATCCTTTGCTATAACCTTGACAGTTGACTAACTTTGTGTACTGCTGTCAGTCAGACCAAAGCCACAGCCACAGAGGCCTCTGTTGGCCACAGAGGAACCAGACTGGGACCCCACAAGTATATGGGAACCACCTGGGTTCCTCCCACCCCTGCTGAGAGTGCACTGGAGGCCCCATTCCCATCTTAACATTAGACATAACAAAATCTGATCACATGTAAGTTATAGACCCTTAGGATGTCATTTTAGTTGATTTCCACCCACACTATCCTTCTCTATACGCCCATGATTTCATGATATTGCTTCACCTGAAAACTCCCTGCTAGATACCCAACTCCCCACCCACACAGACAAATGCTGCACCTCAACATGCCATTTGGTTTGCACATTCTTGTATAGGAGCTGTAAGAGAAAGTATCCTCTGTGCCTCAAATCTCCCTTTTCTATAGTTCAACCTCACTGCACAGTAAATCCTCCTTCCATAACAGATGTCATAGGAAACCGAAATGGCAGAAACTGATGTCACTGTTAATGCTGCCTGATAATTTTCTTCTTTGTAACATACCTGTTCTTTTGGTCCAATCTTTCATACAACACCAGTAGTAAAATCTCCTAACCCCTTTAGAGATGAACCAGGTCTTTTATCTTGTAATATTACAGGGGCTGCTCCAACAAGACATTCTAGTGTATTCTCTAAGAGACAAAGCTTCTGAGCACTTTATCTCTTTTTCCAGAATTTTTAACTGTCTCAACAGTCATGTTGAAGTAGGAAAAGAAAATATTACTGACATTTTAGTTATTATCTTTTTTGTTATAGGAAGTTTTTCTATTTTTCCCTACTCTGCTCACTGGTTACTTCCTCTTTATTCAATGACTAATTTATAAACTGATAACAACCTAGTTCTTGTTAGAAACTCCCAGGAGTAGATGCTGGAGTTTAACTGCTGAGTCATTGTGTCATCTGATTATGTAAAAAATTACTTCTAAATTTACGGGTTTATATCGAAATTAAGCCAGATACACTAGATGTTTGTAAAATGTTTTGTTCTGGATCTATATTTGTACTCAGTATTAAGAAAGTATACTGCAGATCTTTACAGCAGAGTGGGATGCTCAGTAGGACGCAGTGGGACTGTGTGTGCCTGTATCCCAGGAAGAGACCCTATGCAGAAAATAGTGTTTCTAAAACTTAAGAAAAAAAGAAAACTCTAGACATACAGCCTCAACAGACATCTTCAATGAAGAGAACCAACATAGGTGATGCAATGATATTTGACACTGCTTTCATTTATTGATGTACAGAGACAGATTTCTTTATTTTAAAAATTAAATCAAATGCATAATGACAGCAAATAAGAAGATGTAAATAAATAAAAGAAAAATAATATGATTATCAAGACAGAAAGATGACCAAGGTATTGATGATCTCTGTTTCTTCCAAATTATCTGTAAGAACACAAAAACTCAATACCAATTTGGCAGGTCAGGTACTGCCACAGCCTCTGTTCTCAGGACAGAGACGGGCAAAGAGGAACACAAGATAGAGGGCACTTCCTTACCCCTTCCTAGTGATTCTCTAGAATCTAGGAAATAAAGAGGGGCAAGAATATAAACTGCAATAGCTGGACATTTCCAGTAGTACCTATCAGTCCATTTTGATTATGTGCCTGCCTTAGTCAAACTCATCCCACTTTTTTCTTTGAAGGTGAAAATCTAACTTCAGAAATTAAAGTCTAAGCCTGATGTCATGTTCACTTGACTAATATATGCCCCGTATGTACCTCTTCTTAAAAAAGATTGCTACGTTCTATTATCCAATGCTAAGAGAAGGCGGCACAAGATATAAGGAAAGAATTAGTCATTTTGTACTCAAGCAATTCTACCTTTGGTCATGTATTAACAAGGAAATGTTTCATGACAAATGACAAATTACATCACAAATAAGCTTTTTCTTTGCAGTAAATAACTGCATGTCAAGTTAGAACAGGAACAATAATTATTTCTTCAAGGATTGTTGGAGTGAAAGCTATGTGTTCATGAGGCTTATCATGTGACATACATACTTCTAAACTCCCTGAAAAAAAAAAAAAAAAAAAAAAACAAAACTGATTTCTGCAGTTCAAAGAGCCAAAGTATAGCTGCATACAAACCACCCACACCACTGAACCTTCCTTTAAATGAGTAGCCATGTAAAGACATGGAAGAGTATTAGGCAGACGAACATCTTTCTACAACTAGCATGATTCTTTCACCTCTCTGAGTATTTGTGATATGGACCATACTCAGCAAAATTTTGGCAGCTTTGCTGTAAAGACAGCAAACTCTACTGCTCCCTAACACCACTGTCCTCAACAGGCACAACCTGCTGCAATGAAGAAGGCAGTAAAAATCCTGAGCGAAAAGGCTTGGGTTTCTGGCTTCACGCAGGGAGTAAAGTGCGAGGGATAATTCAGGAGCAATCGCTGCTGCAGAGTGCATTGGTCCAAGCACCGCCAGCAGCCAGTCCTACCCCGCAGTCTACCACTAGAGGGAACACGGAGATGCCGGAATCAGGAACGCAGGAAACTCAGGCGTTTGCGTTTTCTTGTTCATATCCCTTTTAGATTCTTTTCTCAAAATTGTCACCTACATAACGCTTCTGAAATATGCTCTACTGAGATATTTAAAGACAGAGAAAGTACATTTTAAGTTTTAAGTGAAAGTGAAATCTTTTGAAGTGGAAAATACTTACCTGCAATTCAACTTTCTGCAAGTCATTTTCCTTCAGACTTACAGAGAAATTAAAAAATATTACTGATTTGTTTGTAAGTAAATCTGAGTGAGAACTTTTCAAGAAAAATAGCACAACAGAAAATACTGACTCACTAAATAATACTCTTTTTTATTATTTTTTTTTCTTCCAGAAATAAAAACAACTTTTAAATTCAGGAGGTTCCTAACTTTGGTTTCCATTGAATTTCTGTGCAAAGCAAAAGTGTAAATTGCAATATCAGAGAAGTATTCCTTTCTAACTTTCTTCCATCTCAGGTGAGAGACACGATCAAGAAACTCACTTGGTTTATTTTTCAGAAGCTATTTTAGTTTCCATGGACAAATGTATTGAAGCAGGAGTTCTCTCCTTAGGAGCTGAAGGCACTAACTGAGACATATTTACTATACTGTAATCTCATTCTCCAAGAAATTTGTAGCTTCTAGTTCAGTCCAAGAAAACATAGAACATTATAAGGTCAGAAACTTCTGTATAAAGGAAAATCTTTGCCATGTTCAGATCAACACCCATTCACAGATGTCACAAACAATACCATGTTTTGGGTTCATATTCTTTAATGGGAAACATACTTACGAAAATACAATAATTCAATTCTGCCTGTAGCTGATCTTTCTTCCCATGTACTTAAAAAGCAGGCAGTTTTAAGTCTGAGATTATTTGACTCATGATTTTAACTGGACCAGTTACTTCTATGTTAAATAGTATGGAAAAACCTTGTTTTTAATGAGTATTTGTTTATAATGTGAAAAAAAGGTTTACATGGTCTTGAACCCCGGTCAGGGAGAAGGGCATTCACCATGTATGGCCCCCCAGAGTACATGGCAAGACTAATATATCTTCAGTAGATATAGAAGCCATCAATAGGAAAGCCTACCAATGCAAAGCTGTGTAAGTGAGTAGGATGTTAAATGACTGTTATCCAGATTGTTAACTAGGTTTTTACAATAGTAACTTAGGATCTCAAAACAAATTTCCACAAAATAATTGATAGATTACATAATAGACAAAAATATGCTCAATATTCAATTAATAAAATATAAAAGTGTGTATTTGGGGTGTTATTATTTACTGAGAAGATTGAGCTTTAAAGCACCAAATGTAGCAGTTAAGTAGCAAAAAATACAGCAGGTTTCTGATTTTCTTTTAACTAAAAAGCAATTAGAAGTTAGAATACAAAATTCAGACTCGAGGCAGGACAGGCTATCCCAAGAGAAATCTACAGATTAAGGAAAATAATTTTAAGAACTATTTCTAACAGTGCTGCATTACTTTAGGGGAAAAAAATACTTCGCAAGCCCATAAGGTGGCAGCAAACTCCTTTTTTAGTTGAGAGCGGTAACTTTCTGTCCGCTGTTTTGCACAGACTTGATGCTTTGGATGTGTTTCAACACCGCCCCTCTATCCTCCAATTAACACCAAAAAATTAGCACACCAGTAGCATAGGTATTCCTCTAATTGAAAAAGTATTTTTTCTCACAGTGAACATCAGATGCTTTAATAACGTGAAGCCAAATGCCAGTTAAAACCTCATGTAAAATAAATAAATAAATAAATAGAACCTCCCACAATGAAGGGACAGAATGTGCCCCACTGTGAACTGACTGGTAACTTCTTTTCATGACACATCAGCTGACCTCAGTGCTCTGGCTATTGAATGAGGAGAATTAACAACTTGTCTTATGCAATGGCTCACTGCAATAAAATTCCAAGTTTTCACACTACTGAGCCCCACGCCTTTATAATATTCAGCATCTCCAGAAAGCATACATTTGCAAGCAAAATGGAAAATATGTTAATTTTCACACTCATGTTTATAGCTAAGAAATCTCTCCCTCTGAGTGCTAGGGAGGTTTACTGTCAGAAATTAACGAGCTGTATTGTATATGAAATATTGTCATTGCTTCTGCAACTCTACAGCTGAAACAGTATCTGTGGTGCTAACAGCTCTGTAAGAGTCTCATCTACAAGCTCTGTCCTGTTTTTCAGCTCTGGTTGTTGCTTGAAATAAGATGTCAAATGTTTGGGTTTTTCCATCTATATTTAATCTTTTTGCACTGAAAATGCATCCAGGCAGAGTGGTCATGTACACGCGACAAAGATAGCGAAGCACAAACTAATGGCTAGACTCCTGCCCTCACTGACATCCCAGATGCAGATACTTTGAGAATTACAGAATCATTTAGGTTAGAAAAGCCTTTTAATATCACTGAGTCCAGCCATTAACCCAGCACTGCCAAGTCCACCACTAAACCATGTCTCTAAGCAACACATCCACATGTGTTTTGAACACTTCCAGAGACAGTGATTCCACCACTTCCCTAGGCAACCTGTTCCAATGCTTGACCACTCTTTAACTGAAAAAATTTTTTCTTAATATCCAATCTAAACCTTCCTGACACAACTTGAGACCATTTTCTCTTGTCTACAGCTTCCTTTCAGACAGTTGTAGAGAGAAATAAGGTCCTGCCAATAAGGTATCCCCCACTTTGCACATGCATTTCTAATCTCAATACACATATAGCTAACCTGGTACTTCTGCCGAGTGTTTGAATCTATATTGCACAAATAGTCCATAATTTCATCATACTTTCTGATCGTGTACAAATGCTTGCGTATAGCACCCACTGTACATAGGCCACACTAACAAACACACACAAATAACAGGTAAGTATATAAAGCAGACATTTAATTCTGGTCACAGTATACACTAGCCTACCCACATTACTGGAGTCTATATTTAATAGCAAGAACGTGTCGGTCCAATTTCCAAATAAAGAAGATTTTTATGCCTGCTACCCTTCACATCTGAGCCTGGACTTTTGCAAATCAAGTTGTGTTAAAAGCTGATAAGCTTGTAAAACATAGCAAGACAAGACTTGCATTTCTGATCTGTCAGAGCCTTCCTTGGCTTCATCAACAAAACAAAGAATGAACAACTTACAGAGATCCATAACAGTACAACAAAGCAGTCTGTGGAACTAGACCTGAACTAGATCACATTCAGCCTTCAGGATTTATAGATGGAACTTTAACAACTATCACCTTTTCCTTGTTTGTGAAGGAGCAATAACTATTGAATTTGCTGAGTCCTGACTTTCTCACAGGTGTTTCCTATTCCTAGGCCTCACCTAACTTAGTTCTTGTACAGTTCAGTAGACACTGTTTTCCCTGTTTCTGCTTCTGACAAAACATTGTGTTTTGTCAGCTGAGACAAAACAGGTCAGTGCATACTACATTGATACAGAAATACCCAGTGTCAGGATAATTCTCTGACCTTGAAAAATAACAGCTTTTTAATATACATTTCATGCATTACTGTGAGCCATCTGGTTTTATGATTTCCTGATTCCTTAAGATCACATCCTATTTTGTCATAATTAATGCACCAATATTAATGAGAATACATTACTTCAAATCAAAATAGGGGAAAAGAATTAAGCAAGTCCCATATCTCCTCATTGAATGAGTGCAATATCAACTCTGATATAAACTTGTCAGAAAATTGAGCTGGTTCAGTCAAGATGATTTATCAACAGAGCTTCCACATGGAAGAACTCTGACTTTTAGTTATCATTTTCTCCTCTGGACTTTGTTCAAAAGCTCCACTAACCTTGTCTCTTGGGGCAAAGCAAGATAAGCAATAAAATGTCTTCTCTATGTAACCAAGAATAATTCTTCTTGTGACTGGAAGATGTTTGTGTTTTGACACATATATATTTTGGGAATAGTTTAATAAAACATTAATTCTGAAATGTGTTATATATTGAATGCACAATATATGTGTAATAAAGTAATGGCATGGGAAAGACATCTTTATTCAGCACTTACAGATATACGAATCAATGACAGGAATAAATTCTCTGATGTCATACAGTTACTTGCTTTCTTCAGAGCTAGAAAAAGCTCTTTGGATTGCCTTCTTGGGAATGGAAAACATGGGCCATTCAAACACTGCTGCTTCCTCTCCCTTTTCTCTGTGTGAGGTGTAACAATCTCAAATTTATTAACGTACACAAAACCCATAGGAAAATTGAACTTTTTAAGTAAGGTGCATCTTGGAGTTTTTATGTGTATGTAATTTCAACTGAAATGTTTACTACACTTTTAGAGCAGAGAACAGCACTGCCAGAGCTGTATTTCTTACCCCTGTAAGAAGTTACCAGCTTCACTCTTTCTTTCCATTTCACTTTCTGAGATAACTGCTGAGTTGTGCCAATTACACTGTCAAAGTCACATAATAGACAATGCTGCTGTGATCTACCCATGCCATTGGGGTACAGAAATGGGCATGAGCACAGTTAAAAAGGAATTCGATTGAACTATTTGGTTGAGTTTCTACAACCCAGAGGAGCTTTCAAGGTCACTCCCTTCTGAGTGTCTAAAATAGCATTGCTTTTGATGAAAAACTCTAAGAGAAAATTGTATGCCCAATAAGAGCTGAGATAGCCAAACTAGGCAACAATTTTTGGAGTCCTATTTAATGGTTATTTCCAGTGGAGATGTCCATTCTTACAGTCCTCCTGCTACCTGTACTTGGCTCTAAGGGATGTCCAGACACCCTTCCAAGCTCAGCTGTTCTGTGACTCTGTGAAAATGAGTTAAACTGTTCTGATCCCAAGGCTGCAAATACTCGTCAAGCTAGAGGTGATCTGACAAGAAGCAGTGTGATTAACTATGTATCAAAGATAAAAAGAAATTGCTGTCTCTAAAGAATGGAATCACATCACCCTAAAAATGGGAAGTAAGCCAGATGAATCACCCACTAGTAGTACTTATTTCTTTCTAGAGACTATAATGGGAGCTCAGAATGAGTATCTGTGACTCATACACTTAACTCCTACACATCTAAAATTAAATGATGAAAAGATTTTGCTTAATAATGAGATACAACTGTATCTGCCTCTGGAAGAATTACAGAAAGTTGTAGACTACCCTGATATCTAAGTTTATACCTCAGCAATAATGATGACTGGACAGATTTCTACTGAGAAATGATCTGTTACCAGCAGCACTGATGTTAGACCAGTCACACCTCCCATTGCAGCTCTTTTGTTCTTTTGAAGTTTGTTCTTTTACTTACCTATTCTAGTTTTCTTTGTTCTTTTTATTATTTTTCTTCATATTACTACTTCTTGTCAACTCTAGAAACATCACAGATAACAGAGTCTGTCTGACTGAGGCATTTTTTAAACTGGCTCAGGATTAAAAATTGCCTGCCTCTCTGGTTATTAGCTTCCTACTGATCAGGGAGCAATCTGCTGTTCATCCATGGTGGGGACACATATTTAAGTGCTGAATAGAAATGCAGCAAAGAGTTTGGTAGTTAATAGAGCAGGCAGTTTAGAGGGGTTTTAAAAGCCTTCTCCAGGTTGTATGGAACTGTGCAGCAATGTTGGTGACGTGCTGTGTGGTGAAGTCTCTGCCACCAACTGGAGGAAGCACAAAAAAAGACCTCAACCCTGCTGGCAGTCTGGAGGGGAGGTGAACATGTCATGGCCAGGTAATAGGCTGAAGAGAGTCTGGGCTGGGTTTAATGGCCTCATCTGTGGGACGTGTGCTCTCTTGAGGCTGCCAGGTGAAGGGGTTGTAATGTGACGTGACTGACTGCACACCATCATGGTGAAAGAAGAAAGTATCACTGGCTCTTCTTAGACACTTTACAGAGGCAAGAACCTGAGCCACACAATGAGTCAGCATGACATGAGGTTTTGTTTGAACTCGTGGTGGATGGAGACTCCCACAGAAGGGAAAACTGGACGCTTATGCCTTTTGGCACCAACACAATGGATCCTCTTCTGCCTTCAGGTCTGAGCTTACAATGCCCTGAGAGTCAATACAGCAGCACAAGCTCCACTGAAGTGACTCTAGAGCTTAAAATATCTATTAACACCAAGATGAAGTCGTAGCTGATAATGGCTGTAGATCTTCTGGTGTAGGGGTTGAGTTGCTGTCCTAGGAGGTTTGCTGTGATGATTCAAGACATTGTGGAGAAACCACTGGGGCTCATAGTGACCTCAGACTAGTATTTCTCATTTCTTATCCACACAGGCACCAAGGGAAACCTGGAGCAAATCTAGGGGGGTTATTTTGCTGAAATGGCAGAGGTGAAGGACGTGGGAACCCAGGGCAAATTTTCCACAATCCTCCAGGTGAAAGGGAAAGGCCTTTGAATATACCCTGATCACACCTGGCTAGTGTCGTGATTAGTACTTTGGTTTTTATGACCATGTTGTAAATTCCTTTTTCCCGATATGGGCACAAGTCAGAGGAAAATGCAGGTCACAGTCAATATTTATTAGAGCATTTATTAATTAAGCTATTCACACAATTAATTTCCCTCACACAGTTCACTTAAACACAGAGTTACTAGTCAAAGCCAACCTCGGCTGCTCATCAGAAGCAGAGGGTCATATAAGTGGACATAATTGCAAATAATCCATGCAGCAGCAGCTCTGGAAATCTTATCTGGCTTTCCAAACTCAATTCTTACTTTCCTTTATAGGTGGGAGCCTTAAAAATACTTATAAAAAATAAGCATTTTGAGAACAGTGTCACTTTCCCTTCACTGACACTTGAAGTATGTCAAGATTTACAACATGTGTAATTCGAAGATCTCATGTAGTTGGATGATCTGCTTCTCACCAGATTCACCTGCCCTTCAAAATAGAAAAGAAAATCATTAATTAATTCTTCCGGGGGGGGGAGGGGGTGAGGGCAAGTGATAGCAATCATGGTAAAATTTTATTCTTAGTTTCATTAGAATTTCAAAACAGAAGGTATATGCAGGATATACTGTATTAATACAGGGTTTATGGTTTAGATTATAATTATCTCTGAAAGCTAATTTAAAATCACTGGCATTTTATAATGATCATCCAAAAACATGAAAGTCTGTAAAGCAACTAGAGCATTTTTGGGCTTTACAGCAAGACTTCTTTTAATGTAATTATAGCAATTAAGATGCTTCTATTAGTAATTTTCTTTTCAAATTAACAAGCCACTTATGTAGTACAATATAGAGAGGCTTCTAATTACAGTGACAACATCGTGATTTTTGAAAACTGTTTAATAATGCATGATAAGCGACTGCCTACTTGTATGTTTTAGGAATCCCGCATAGATCTGATGTTTGATAATCCTATTTTGAAGACATGATTTGAATTGCAAATTGAATTGAAAGGAAAATGCAGTATTCTTCTGCCAAAAAGAACCTTTATTTGCAGTGCTGAGCAGACCTTTAAAAGCATAGCAGCACTTGATGAAACAAGTCCGTAATATGTCATTATTTGATTTAGCTGGCCATACAATGCAAAGCACACTGATGACAGAAAAGCATCTCTTAATAATCGATCAAAATCTTAGGTGAATTATCTGGTTTAAAGAAAGCATCCCCTCAATAGGACAGATAAACTAACCCAGAAGAAACAAATAAATATAAGTTATTTGACGTAATAACATCAGAAAAGAGTAACATATTGGAACTGAGTATTTAATTGCAACATATCTCTTTTAAGAATTTATGAAATTACCCCTTGCTGCATATGAAATTCTTGGATTCTTGGCTTTTTTTTTTCTTTTATCCAAATATCATATGGGTTTAAGGAAGAGTTATTCTTCATATTTAAGATACGAATACTGATATAGAGAAAAATCACATTTTACAAAAGAGTAAGGTTTAAAGAATGTTAGCTGACTCTTCTTCTGAAGTATTTATCCCCAGTGTATTATTCAGTCTTATAGCCTTTTCAGGTTTCTTAGCCAAGGATGAATGGTTGCTGAACTGCATGGTATTGACAGGTTTTGAACTGAGGTACCACACTGAGAAGTTTTTGAGAACACAATTTTTCAGAAGCTTATATTATTATAAAGTTATAATTAAATTCATCTGTTCTTTACAAAATATGAAAAGAGAAACCCCAGAA